>KN835210.1:0-83234 GCA_000827255.1 Suillus luteus UH-Slu-Lm8-n1
CTTTGGTGTTTTTGAGTGCCATACGATAAGCCTGATGAGCCCCGCGATGTTGAAGAAGAACATCCCAAGACAAGAGATTCTTGTAGTGATCCGGAGTCTTGTTTTTGAAAATCTCCATGGTTTCATCGCCCTGGAAAGTGGAGTTGTTGATTCCAGCGACAAAAGCACGCAGGGCTGAGTAATTGTTCAATGCGCGGAGCTCGTGCGCGATATCCACGAATCGCTCTATCTGCCTTGCGCGGCTCCTCGGTTTGTCGTGGCATAGTATGAGGGAAACTACCCTGGAGAAACCATTAACCATCTTTATCATTGGCCCCACCCACCCACGGTGACTTACCAATCAGCAAGATGATTGGAGATAGCATTAAATCGAGATATTGAGTCCAACTCAGGGTCTTTGCGTCCGGGCATGAGGGTATATTGCAACCAGTGCCGTGGCTGCAAAGGGTCGTCATGATCACGGCAATCGTGGTATAGTAGATAATGCTAACCTCGATGTCCATGAATAACTTCGCTTCCACTCGCGTAATCTCCTCCGCAATCGCGGAGCAATCAAAATTAGCCAGAGTCTGGGCATTACTCCTTAGCTTGTTCAGGAGGTCCTTCGGAGACATATCTTGAGCATCTCCTTGGCTGTGACTCGAATTCACTGGTATAAATATCTTCGCGCTAAGCGGCAAGCTTGACTTGCGCTCCCTGACGCTCGCTGCACTAGGGAGGTTGTCGTTCGAGCGAGCCACCAACGAACGGCTCGTAGAGGGTGATTCGGTTTCGACAATCAATGTTTCCTCCTCTCCGTCCGATATGCTGTATGGATCCTCGCTCTCGTCCACAGGAATCTCAGATTTTAGAGCCCAGGCTGCATCCGTGTCTATGATATTGGGAAGATGTGACAGGAAAGGGAGGAAATCGGAACCGTAATGTAGGAGGTATGTCTTCCCGACGATCGACCTGACCAGGGCGTGTAAGGCTCCAGGGGCCCCCGGAACGGCGAAGTCTTGTGGATACGCCTGGATCCAGGTTTCAAGTAGGTGGCATATCCTTCAAATCAACCGGGATGTTAGGACGAAAACTTTGCAACTTGCAAAATTGTGATACCTCATCTGTGCATAGCTCGCAAACATCGGATCGCCAGTCGAATTGTCGAGTTGTCGCATTCGCTTCTGCATAGCCAACAAAATACTGCGAGGACTTGCAAATCTTCGATATGTAAGAAGGAAATGCGAGATAAATGTTGGATCTACAGTCGATGATGTGAATCTTGTAGTGCCAACAAGTCGAAAGAGACAAGCTTACCATCACCGCTAACAGCGAGGAATAGTAATTTATCAAGTAACTCCTCCAGGGTTGCATATTGTCCTGAGCGACTAAGTAAATCAAGAAGTTAGCAGCACTAGTTCGAATGATTGCAGATGACCTACGGTTCCTTCTCCTTGCTCACAGGGTGATCAATATGACCATTCTCAGTAACATTCAAGGAAGCATCTCTCCCAGAAATAAAGGAGCTGAATGACGAGGAGTTTACGCTTGATGACCCTACAAAGCTTGTGACACTGCGAGCACTCGATAACTTTCGTTCAGACGACTCTCGTGATTTCAACACCTCGTGTGTCGAGAGGAGATCTGGAGTTGACCGGGCGCGCGCTGGAGAAATGGCGATTGGCGGCGGAGATGATGGGAGTGTAGAAGTGGGTGAGTGTCCCAACGAGCTACCCTGGTCTTGGGACATGGTCTGCGTAGAAATTGTGGATGAAGAGATGGTGGGTGTAGCTGATGATGCTGATGCTCGGGCTTCCCAAGTAATCGGTGAATGGCGAGCATCTGGTGATGCGGGATTTCGTAGATCAGCATCTAAAGTATGAACGACAGAGTTTAACACCACATTCAGATACCACTCTGTAGACTCACGAGGACCTGGCAAGATAGATACCGTCAACCAATTGAACACTTTCTTTATCCTAGCCCTCCCTGTTTCCCCTGAGTGATCAACCTGCACCAGACCAACATCATAGTTTTTCAATAGGTTCGAAGACTCCTGCGGATCAACAACAACACCCAAGTCTGTCTTCAAGGCCACCGCTATGGTCGAAAGCTTCAACGGTCGTATCCACCCTTTCAAAGATGATTGATAAAAACCGCGAAAACGAGAAATGCAACATACGGAGGAACTCTTCCACAGGAGAAAACGAAGCCTTGTTGGCAGCATCATAACACACGACAACTCCACTGACAGGTGGAAGGTCTTCGTGTAAAACCTTTGCAATGTCTAACTCATATATTACCATTGGGAAATCACATGGTATCACCCGGTCAAAGTGACGCGTGTCTTAAGAGATTGCAGTCAATAAATCAAGATGGATATTGTATCGAATATCAACTCACAACGGAAAGGAGTGGGAGGGAAAGTTCCGCTCGACGCAAATAGTGCCTCAATGCCCGATGCCTCGTGCGCTTTAGCATCCTCTGAGATGAATGTCGACTTGCCACAACCGGACAAACCGACTACTGCGATGGCTATTTCTTTGGACAAAATCTGGGCACGCGACATCAGAAATTGAGCTCAATGAGTATGACGAGTGCTCACAGAGGGCTGCAGGGTATCAATCGATAGATTTCTGCCGGAAGCTGTAGTGGTTTGCAAGCCAAGGCTGTCGCTCCTTGCGCGCCCTGATGTAAGATTGGCCAGCGCAGAATTACATACAGGCAGTGAACTAAGCGATGTTGTTGAATGTAAACGGCGGGTATCATCAATAACCTGAACGGGCATGCGTGGAGGGAGATTGAGATCTCCTGGACGGGGAGCTGTTCGAAGGTGATCTTTGCCCTTCACAGAGCCCCGTCTGCCTTCACGTGGTCGCTTCAGCTGCTGGAAAAGCTCGGTCCCCCGCTCGTGCTCTATACCGGAATTACGACTCTGACTCATCGTACTCACACTCGCACCGCGACTGCGAATAGACGGTTGAGAAAGAGTGGGCTCGCTGCGCGATAGACCATCTTGTTTGTGAATCCTAGATACCTCGAAATTGGAATGAGTATTGCCTCTATTCGCTCGTGAACCGCTTGTCATCTGTGGCGTTTCCCTATCGTAGCTAACAAATGAGTCAACAGAGACTGATTTGCGCAAGGATTGGGACGAAGGATCGGTTGAAGTCGAGGATGGGAATCCGGAGCAGCCTGTAGCGAGAGGAGTGCTACGAGGAACAACAAGAGTAGATGACGTAGATGAGAAAGAAACCTGGGGGGATGTGGACGATACAGACACAGGTGCGATTGGATCATGTCCCAGGTCAAGGTAAGAATTTTTATCGGTGTCGCTGGGCATCTGAATTGGTGGGAGGGATGGTATGGCGGGTAAACAATGGCTTGTGTTGGTCGTTGGCGTAGTCATGTCTGGTAGTCGTCGAAAGGTCCGGAATCACCAGTGAATCATGAACACGGCGGCTCGAACAAGCCTCAGCAGAGCCAACGTCTAAGTGGAAATAACAATAGCTCAGCCTAGCCCTTAAAGAATTAGCCTTGATTAAAGGTGTCGCCTGGTGTCGCTGTGGCCAACGTCGAAGAAGGGAGCAGAAGCGAAAACGAAGAAACAGAAGAAGAACGTTGCGTGGTTCAAGATGAGGGACAGTTTTTTAATTATGGGAATCGATGATCTTACACACAGGCGCTCATCACCATCGTCGTCGCTGGTAACAACAAGGGTCATTTCATTATCATTTCTCTTATATAGTAGCTCATGTCTCCCAGAGTTTTGCTCGTCGCAAGTACTTATTCTGCCTTCTCGATATTTTTCACTGACTATAACCCTTGTCAATCCAAAGAATGATGACGGCCCCCCAGGCCCTCAATCTCCATACATCTATGGGCTTTATCGTCATCTCACCACAAATCTCAGTAAGCCCCCAGTGAACCCCATACATGAAAACGCTTGTGTCTAACATATAAACAGGATGGGATGTGAAAGTGGTAGTGCCAAGCTCCCAGAAATCGTGGATCGGTGATTCTAAACAATCCTGTTCAAGCTCTCGTGCTGACGCATCTCTTGCAGGGAACGCGTTTCATATTAAGGAAATCACGAAAGGAAAATATTACTACCCGAAGGAACCCAGTGAGTGATTTGGTGTGGTCGGAATTACACCGTAATCTCAAGGCTGTTGAAGACGGCATAGGAGAATCATCATCAGCTTCGCGTCCTTTGAATGAGGGTGAAGTTGCCGAGTGGGTACTGCTGGACGGTGTATGTAAGATTTCTATCCATGATGCAAGCTTATGGCTTACACTCCGTAGACCCCCGCGACCTGCACCAACATTGCGCTTCATAACCTTTATCCCGGAACAATCGACCTTGTGGTCAGTACTTTCAGCTGTGATAACTCTCCAGGTCTAATCCAGATTGGCATGTTAGATCTCAGGACCAAACCTTGGCAGAAATTCCTCTAGTCTGTATTTTCTTTCGCTATACATGAACGTCCCATGAACAAATCATGATTACCCAGCCGCTTTCGCCATGTCATCTGGAACCATTGGTGCCGCAATGTCGTCGGCGCTATCTCAGATCCGTTCCATCGCAATTTCATACGGCACAGTTCTCCATCCCACCCCAAACGAACTTTTTGAACCCGCCGATATCCTCTCTGGGCGGGTCATCCATTACCTATGGAACAACTGGGGTAAAGACGTCGGTGGAATGCGCAACGGAGAAATCGACATGTATAACGTGAATATTCCCATGATAATGGAACTCCTCAACCCCGAGGGCATAGATGTCCATTGGACGCACATGTGGCGTAACTCATACGGGCAACTTTTTAAAGCTGTATCGACTCCTCGTGCTACGAGTACAACAAGAGATGTCCCCAACAAGGGCCCGAACGTGGCGGGACAGTATCTTGCACAACAAAGCGAACATGGAGGTGATATATCGAAAGATGGACCTGCAACGCTAGTGTTTAAATTCTCCCCTGATATCCAACCCCTCATCACACCTTCGGTTGATTCCCTCCCAGTTGGCTCGGATGGTTGGGCCATCGCCAAAGGCCACGCGAGCATTACTCCACTACGGGCATGTTTTGCACATGTAGATCATGACCCTGCGGTAATTGGGACAGAATCTCTGAGGATCTTGAAACTTTAGAGTACTTAAACTCTTTGATATCACTCATATAATCAATGCAAGCGAATCACGAGGCAAATTATATGGGTGCATGATCTATCAACAGGTCCTCATGGCAAACATCACTGGCGTATTCCTCTCATCGTCCAGTGACTCGCCCGATAATTTGTCGCGTCTCTGCTTGGACGGCCAGCATCTTAGAGCGAGACAAGCACGACTTGTAAAAATATTGCTGTAGAGATAATCCAACTAATCATCTTCAAGTTCATGATTATTGAATCTGTTCGGGCTGCGTTCGACGTGCCAGTCAAATCCAGCCAACTCTGCTTGTAGACACTGAGCGAGTTGATTATCCAAGACGCATTCTATAGGACCAGCTGAGACAAAGGAGATGTAAGAAAGGTAATAGATTCTCACAACAAAATTAGCCGGATCCATCAACTGGCTCTCGCAGGTGCCAGGACAATTTGATGTATTGTATGAGTTGCCGGCCCAGTCACCTGGTTGGTTTTAATAATTTGCTTCAATCTGCACGTCAGTAAAGAAGCCTCACCACAAAACGTGATGTCTGCATTGCTGGTTAGTGAGGATATGATTTTCATCAAGATACTCACCAAATATGATCGAGTGATTTGCGAAGTAATTAGTAATGTTACACGACTGGGTGGACAGTGCAGCGACAGGTTCGCCCCAATTGGAAGGATTTGGTTCTCCCTGTGTGATGTCCAGAGGAATAGTTGCGCGGTAAAATGACCCTGTGGGGTGAAACGATCTAGAATCTCAGCGCTGCAAGGTTGGCGAACGTACAAACTGCGATGCCGTTTTCATCCCAATTCATAGCAAAGACACCGCCATTAGCTTCGTCAAATAATGGGCCATATGACGCATGACTCCATTCTAACACACCACACCCTGCATTGTTGTTGATGAACGCATCGCATTGAAGGTTATCCGTGTAATTCGTTTGCTTCAACAATTACTCCACCACCTCTCGTTCACGGTGAAACAAGACGTACCACAATTGTCCCCGTGAAGCTGGTATTTTGGGTTAAGTTGCAACCTGAGAGTTAAATGACTTGTGGAGCAAGTAGTTAGCGAACAGTTACTTACCAGGAGCAGTATGCCAGGTGACTTGGTTGTGTTGGTTGTCGTGTACACCCTCAATGATGTCTATTTCTCCGGTCTTTCATAGCTATTACTGAGTGAGAACGCAAAGGTATTTCAAGCTTACATATGGCCATGGCCCATTCCCAACCGTCCTGGCTACATCGTCAGATTCATCATTCAACCTTTGCGGCGTAGCATTAGTACTTGCCAGAACGCAGGCCAAACACCTAAATTAGAATGATTAAATGACATCGATGCATTGAAAGAAAGTTGTCACACCGCAACCCCATGGTGCCATTTCCAGATCTAGTATGAATAGACCCATGTTGTACTGAGCCTGACTTTTTATGCGGACACTTAGAGATCAAATAAGTCTCGACGCACTCAGCGGACTGGAGTTTTGTTTCATACCTATTTCTGTTAACCCCATATGCTAACTGGGTTGTATTGTCGCCCCGCATGATGACCTTGTTGTCGGAGGTTACATAGGCTAAGTTGTCGTTCATTGCCGTCTGTTGGTCAACAAAACTATTTCAAGTTTTAAGAATGGAGGAGTCCCGTGCGACAAATAGACACGCACGTCACCATTCCACTGAATAATTATCAGTGGTGAGCACCCCGAAAATTGGATAGGAAATCAAACACTACTTTGTAGGATCTGGACCAGTGAAGAAGTCAAATGTACTGCAGCCCATCAGTTGCCAGTATCATTGGGTAATCTAGACAAGACACTTACTCGAAAAAAGTACTTCCCTCATAGGTATCTTGAATAACCCACAGTATAGTAGATCCATTGGGTGCGGTTTCTCTCTTCGTCGGTGATGTGGTCTTTGGCCATTCAAAGCTACCCAGTGACTGAAGTCCGGCTGTCCAATTAATGTTACTGAGAATGCTTGGGAAGGCCATGGTCTCCGAAAGATGTCCGCATAATAAGCAAATAATTGTATAACGAAGTTGCAGCATGTTTGGGAGGAGGAATACAGTCCAAAGAAGATGAACTGAGATTTAAGGTGTGGAGACTTGACCGTCCGAATAAAATAGCATTGGAAGAACGTTAACGTAGCTCCGATAAATTTGTAGATGTGGCCAAATGAATTACCGCAGCAGTTGTAAGGCTCCCACAGTGTCATCAAGCATCGTGGAGGGCACGAGGCAAATGTATGTTGTCACTAAAAAAAAAATTGTTCACTTGACGGTTCCGTCTTAAGCAGTTACATGCCGTGAGATGCCGGTTTGCAATTGCTGATCCGGGCCTGATGGTTATGCAGGGCTCACACAGCCCTAAAATTCCCTTACAAGATGTAGGAGCAGATGCATATCCTTTTGGCGAAGCTTCGTGATCATACAAAGCATAGCGAGCATGAAGTAACGTAGTGGCAGAACAACAGAAAATACGCAAGCAAATCAACGGTAACGACGAAGAGAGAGTGTGTTGTGCTTCTTCCAGGTTGAGCGAGCAGGAGCGTGGTTGTGACGATGGCCCTTGCCCAGTCCCCTGTTCTGCAACGAACATCAGAAAAAACTCCGAGGACCATGGGTGATCTACGAACCTGTTTCCCAACGCTAGTGAGACCACGGGCTTCGCGGCGTTTGTGCACTGGCTTGGTAATCCAGCTGATGCGAGGATCCCGGCGAATCTACACCATAATTCGTCCTTGTAAATACAACAAACAGGGAAAACCTCGGGCTTACAGCTTTGTGATTGGGATCCACAAGGATTACTTCAAAATACTTGTAAACGCCGTCCTGGTTTACCCAGTATGAGTTTAAGACTCTCAGATTTCCGCAACGCCTTCCAACACGTTCCTCAGCGGTACTCCTGAGACTGCGCTGGGGCTTCAAATGGTTGACACCCTGACGGACAGGCTTGCCGTTGGTGGCACCTGACAGATGGTTTAGATTTATAACGAAGGGGCATGTCGGTCAGTAGCTTACCTTTTGGAACTGGCTTTTTGCGATTACCACGACGGACGCGTATACGGTAGATAACGTAGCCCTGCTTCGCCTTGTATCCCAAACGACGAGCCTTGTCAGGACGAGAAGGGCGAGATGCGCGATGAATGACTTTCAATTGGCGGTACTCCCAGCATCTAGAGTACGAATTCAGCGGCTTTTCGTTAATGTATCACAAGCGTCAGGACTCACCGGACACGGAGTAGAAAACGCAGCACATCGGACTGTTTTTTTCTGTACAACTCGCTGATGTATTTGTATGCGCCCATGTTGCAGGCTGCAAAGCAAGATAATTAGCGACTCGGCAGGTCAACATACATCCAATCAAGACGAAAGCATCCATCGATTTCCATTTGGATTTTTCCAAGCTAGAGTTTCTGACAGCAATGCAGGTTCCTCCAGCAATATCTGCATATGATAACGACATGTAAACATACCTCTTGAGGGGTCTTGACTCGGGGAACGACTACAACGACTTGTGTGACGACTGGAGGAGGGTTTTCGGGTATTGCCGTTGTAGCATCGGATTATGCCAGTAGCTTGCCTCATTTAGGCATCTTAGCGACCCCTTGTGATTTGCTATTCCTTGTTTCCTCATACTTCTTGTTGTTAATCGTTGTATTACTCTGGCCTGTATCGAGGTTCCTTACTGAGCAACGTTTTCGATATATAATGTTTGCTATCCTCAAGGGGCGGTACCAACATCTCTCTCACTCACGTATATTCGCCGCGAGGTCAGTATGGCTTACAGAGTCACAGACGACTTGCAAGGCTACCTCAAGGACGCTGTTCTACCCCGACTGAAGCTCATGCACAAACCGGAGTCAATGTTTCACCAGGGGCACAAGAGCCGCAGGGGTACACTTACTGTTCGCCGACGACAGCGAAACCTTGCTAACATAGTTTTCCTGGATTCCGCGTTCAATGAACTTGTTAATGATTGTAGGTTTGCTGTTAGAACCAAGCTTCACGAGCTAAATCCCTTACCATCGGCAGGGATCGAGGAGCATGTGCCAAATCGCTCGCTCTGCCTGTATGATGAAGACCGGAAAACAGGCGAGCGGTTTACAGTCCGCTCCTCGCATAGATTCAACGTTCCGGAACTGCGACTTCCTGCAGCATCGGATATCAATCGGCATGTAACCATTTACTTGGAACACGAGCTCTATGTAATCTTGTTATTATCAGAGTGTGTGATTGGCTGGACAATTTCCCCCTCCAAACAGTTCAACGAGTTTTTCATATCATGTTTCCTGCAACGAAAGATTGGGGTTTTGTGACACTTGATGATCACGGCGGCTGCGATGACGACAATTTCAAAAAATTTCACTGGACGGATGTCAATCAAGACCACCCTGATATACATGATTTATCTGTAACCATCGCCTGCCAACCTCCTTGGATATTGCCCGACGAATCCATGTGGCAATTCACTCAGCTCAAATCGGTACGTGCTTGGAACACTCGAGCCGTGAATATGGAACATATTTGGTAGCTTCCTGAAGGTACCACGCGTCCGTTACGCGGAAAGGAGCGCCTTTGGGGGAAGGCAAGTGCACATAATGCACATTTATCAGACACTGAAGATTTCCTTTAGTTATGGGACACCTGCGTTCACAATCAAACCCCCTTCTTCATTCTGACTTCATACCAGCAGTGGACTTTTGGGATGTTTTCACGCGGTAAGATCTGCCTCGAGCGAGATCAAAGAAAGAGATTCATCATGGCTTGAAGGTTGGACGACAGCGTTCGTTTCTCCCGTTATAGATGCCCAATCGCGTTCTCCGACCGTTATGCATGCGTTGTTATATTGGCTCGGTTCGGCTCTCCGTGCCCCTGGTGGTTTTGTACAACCAGTGGAGGTTGGCGTTCAAACATCCTCATTCGGAATGACTAAGCCAAACCAGTTAACAGGTCGCGGAACCTGTTCATAATGTCTTCTCAGATGATGAATCTGAGCCATCGATCGCTAAACAGGAAAAAGAGCTAGAAATTGCTCCTTCCATATCGGGCTGGAGTGGCACGAGTGATGGTGAAATATGTGATACAGTCTTCATCGGTTGAGCTGACATGTTAAGCAGAACCAGCGTCTTCGGCTGGTGCCGCAGGCGCGGCAGCGCTCGATGTTTCGGATAGGGGAGTGGATGATCCATACGGTCCAGATGTTCTCTTCAAAAAGTCAAAGGATCCGGCCCTCACCTGGGAAATGATAGAGTCATGGAGGAAAAAACTACCCGCCAAGCGCACCGAAAACGAGAGTTTCCCATCTCCAATTTTCGCAACGTCTGCCACACTACTCCCTGATTTTCTTGATGACTCTGCGAAATCAGACACGTCGGATGAAACTGTCGGGGTGCCTTGTGGACACTGGTTAATGAGTGCACGTAGATAGTGGCTCATGAATGCATGACGCGGGGAGAATCTTTACTCCTGATAACAAGAATCTAAACACTAAACTGTCATAAATCTCTTTGCTGTCTCGACCGGAGCCTCAGCCACGCAGTGCTCAAAAACAATACCCAAGCACTGCCAACAAGCATGACGCAAAGACATACAAAAATCCGACCCCTCCTTATCTCTGAGTGCCCACGAACCCCTTGAGAAGGACAAGAAGAAGGGAAATAACTGGCACCAGAATTTGCTCGGGGCCGGCGACCAAGCAAAGGCTTTCTTGGGTCTGGAGAAGACAACGGTCCGATTTCAGAAGCCAGGATGTCTCCTTCGTCCCCGGTGAACGTCGGCTCTTCTTCTAAATCACGTTCGGCATCTGCTTCATCCCTGACCGCGTTCTCAAGAGTTTCTGCCGCCTGCCTTCGCCTCCGATCAAGATGTGATAAACCGATGATGCCTAGTAGCTGCAAAATATTGAAACAGAAAAACACATTTAACAACTGCTGAGTCGTGTACTTGTCGCCTTTTTGGGCTCGTTGATGGGGTGATGCACCGTCCAAAACAAGGCCAGCTATAGTTTGGAAAATTGTCGCGCCTGTTTGTTCCATCTGAAACGTAAAGCTCGTGGCTCAGATAAGGACATTAGATAGAGTAAACAATTTACACTTTTGTGGACACCTAGAGTAGTCGATACAAACTTAAACGGGACCAGCTGAGGAACCAAGACCACAAGAAGTACTAGAACACGTCGCATGAACAATGGTTAAATAGTAAGATACCGACTCACAAGGGGAGAAGCCAATGCCTGTCGCAAAGGCAGCAACTGCAGGTGAAGGTGTTCCCGTCCACGTTGGCGGAAGAACAAGCCATGCGTATCCAAGCAGCGTCAATACAGATGACAGCATGAACATGCGAAGTACAGCTTGTGGATGCTTCATCCGGTCTATCATGAATCCTGTCTAACTTGGTGTCGGTCAAGATCATTGAGAAATTTGAAATGCGCTTACGACGGGATACAGGAGTATGCTCCCAACCAGAAGATAGGAAGCTTGTGTACTGGCAGCATCTTCCGTCAGCCCATATCTCTTTTCAAAAATGTTGCTAAAAGTCGCACAACGAGCGTCATGAGTCACGAAAGATGTCTTAGTATGCAGACCTACGCTGCCAAATGGGTGAAAGGAGCCCATATAGTACCGCAGAGGATGTTTAGCCCTATGTAACTGCAGATGGTCAGCACCAAACATGAGTTCTGGTGATGTCACGCACGCCCAGAATATATCCCCAAGCTTGGGGATATCTTTGAACCTGATGTGACGTTTTTGTGCAACTTTCTCCAGCGCCCGAGCTTCTGAGAGATCATACATGGAGCGGCGCCTCGCCTCATGTCGTATCTCAGAAGCCTCTAGTATGACAGTGCCAGATCCCCGTATGAGCCACTTTGAGGATGCCATGTAAACCAGATTGATGAAAAGGGAAAGAGCAGCTAGGAATGTGGACGCGTAGAATGGTGCGTGGCGCCCAAATCGCTCCGCAAGAGGGAAAGAAGTTCGCGCTGAAATAAATGACGCCAATTTGCCAGCCACGAGACCCAGTGCCATTGAAACACCGAGCCCGTGCGATTTAAAGAATCGCACGATAATGGACTCCTGCACAACGGCAAGAGGACTAACTCCAAATCCGAACACAAACAGCCCAAATACCATCAATCGAACGTCTCCTTTTATGTCACCGAGCAGTAGTAAAACCTGGCCTGGAAAAGGATGAGAAAGTGCGCAGCATGAACAAATACTACTCACCAAAAAATATGACACCAGTAGCAATGATACTAGTGAGGGTTGTACCAAGTTTACTCGCCATCATGCCCCCAACTAGAGGTGTCCACGTACTGTTTAGACTGAATGCAGAAATCAGTAGACTAAATTCTGTGTTGGATGTGTTAATCTCTCGTGCAAGTCGAGATTTCAGTGGCCCTAGTGTGTATGACGCACTGTGAGATGGGGCACAGTAGATGTTAGGAAAAGGTGGAGATAAAATAATGGAAGAAAAACATACTAGTGGCTACCGACGCTGAGAGAACATGCGCACAGTAGAGCCAACACCCGAACAATGGATGCCCTCGCAGCAGGGGTAGCATCCCCCCTCTCTACAAATTCCTCATCATGTGGCCCTGTGGAGGCAGAGTTTATATGTGGTTCTGCGTAGCTGCGATTCGGAATCGAGATGTAAGGTTCTCTGCTTTGAGGATGGTGGCCAGTCATTTGTGGAAGGTGAATTGGATTGCTGATGCAAATTTTGGTCTTATCTGATAAACTTTGATGACGTAACCTTGACTCTTGTGGTGTCTTCATCACCTGACTTGATGTGGATCCCCCTGTACTATGCGCCCGACTTGGACCTCACTAGCACTAATCTGACAGGCCCATCGATCTCAACGCATATGAAGTTAACATACACGTCTGGAGCATACCCATCATGTGCAGTAGTCATGGAAAGGATCGGGATTGTTCAAGCTTGTGTATGAGCTCCGCATAGCTAGCTCAGCATATAGTTGGGGGCGTGATTTAGCACGCCATATGTAAGCGCAAACTGTATTAATCACTTAGACTGACTTGATAACTTATGTGCGTACCAGACGCATAGCCCTTGCGAGCGTAGATCCAATTTAAACCGCACCGCACACTATTCAAGCTACCTCCAAAATCCACTCCCTGCCTACAAGCAATCTCCTAGACATAAAAGCTCGAGTTCTGGTAAGGGTGGCACCGATTATCAACCTGTCACATCCCCGGCTTATACCCTGCACTCACATATCCTCGCTTGCTCGTTCGTACCCACATGCATGTTGCAACGAGCGTGAGGACGCAAAGTCCGAATAGTACCCAGCCGACTGCTTCGACTGTTAGCGTTTCTCGACAGCTGGATACACTCAGCTCCTGTGGCGGGTCGCATGGCAAGACCCCGTTAACGGATGTGGAACTACTGGATATCCAGTTACAGTCACCCCCTGTACGCGTGTTGTGCATCATGCCAGCCGCAGCGCCCTGTCCACCTGGTTAAACCGTTGTTTTTATACCGTAAGATGTCTTACCCAAAGTGCCGAAGTGATAGCAAGCCAAACAATGGAACTTGCTATGCTGGCAAGAAAGTGCACAGCACCATCAACAATCCACAGCATATACGCTGCCCCGAATAACGTGGTCCACACGGCGTTGAACTCGAAGAATATTAGGCTGAATGTATCCCATGTTAGCAGAACTTCCTTTCGAGGTAGAAAGTAGACTTACAGTGAATGATAACGAGCGCTAGGCCAATTACGACTCTCATTTCCAACGCTGATAAGGTAGGCAGTGAGACCCAGCTCAGCCATAGCACACATAGTGATGAGGATGAAAAGGAAAGGGTGGTAATGGGCTTTGATGTAAGGCATCGTTCAACGGTGTCAAAAGAAATGAAAGAAAGTCAAAGCTTCCGAATAGCAAGATACGGGTTAGAAGTGAGAAGGGCAAACCAAGCTAATAGCAGCCATCCTGGACATTTGCGCGCGTTCCATTCGTGGCCTCCATGCAGCTGCGAGACATGCGAAGAACACGAGGGCGAGTATTGCCGGATGTGTTCAAATACCGCACATCTTATTCGGGTAGGCTGTGGATCAAAACGTGTCTACAGCAAGTTAACTGTAACAAGAGAAATACTCACCGGTGCACCGACGGCAATTTTTATTACGTAGGTCGGATGCTGTATCAAACACCAAATGGTCTCCGCTCCTTTCACCAAAGAACATTTCATCTGATCTACATATCAGCTGCCATATATAACGGCAATTTAAACTCGCGGGGCATATAAAAACTGGGCTACCGAGATGGAGATTCCTTGAAAGCGAGATCTCGATTACATCTTAAGTGCCAATTTTGCTAGGTTCAAAGCGCCTTCTTTCGTCTTGTTCCCTGAAACAAATACCAGAGATCAGCTCCGATGCAACTGCACCATTGATACTTCACCTACCTCCAATGAACCCTGATGCATGCACGAATATGCATCCGTCGACACCGCTTATTTTTGACAGCTCATCATCACGCATGCCTCTCCACTTCTCTGGAAGCGCCTTTCGACTGTCAAAGCTCTCAGGAGAGACAGGGACTGCCTGAATACGCCAGTTTCCCCCAGTCTCGTCAGGGTATATCACATAGAATGGAAGTTCATCTTCGGAGATACCCTGCTCGGCCTCAAGTTCAAACAAGTGCTCCTGTCAGAGGTTTCAGAATCCAGTGAAAGGTCGTGATCGACAACAATATGACCTTCCATGGAGCAAACTTCTCAAATAATATGATCTTTCCGCTGGCATCGATATTCTGGCGCGATGAGAGCCCAACCAATACCAAATCTCGCGCAGGCAACCATGCATTGGCATAGTAGTCAAGCCTGCCGAGGAACTCGTCCCCAGCCAGCTGCGAAGCTTTCAAGAACAGGGCCTAGACAATTCAGCAAGTTGTGTCACAAGAAAAGACTCAAACACTTACATCCACTTTCTGAGGTTCCGCAGACTCGTTCCAGCGAGGATTTAGCCACCCAACTCTACTCGATAAATCGGTCTGGTTGCGATATTTTGGTTTTTCTTGAGAGGAATATTGTGAGATCCCGTTGTCGATTGCATCCAGAGCCTCAATAAACTCCTGCAAATGGTTGAAAAGAAGCAAGTCTCCTTGAGCAACTGCTTACCTTGTACATTTTTAACCACAGTATGTCAACTTTCTTGTCACTCAATTCTAGGCCTGTCGCACTGGCAACAACCTCCCTTCCAAAATGCCTTTATGGAGCTGTTAGATACCTCCAAAATAATCCAAAAACTTCATACTTGTAGACAAGACCTGCAGATGATAGTTTGGTGCTAAAGCCGTGACCGAACACCTCCGTAAAACCACGTTGATGGTGATCAAATCGGCGTTTACTTTCATCGTAGATAGCTCCCACATCAACTACTATGTCGCAATCATTGAGGACAGCTGGGTCCCTACTGCGTCTTAGGCCTTGATAATCACTTTAAGGTAAGCAGCGATGAAAAACTTGACATACTCACTTGCATCTTTATAGGTGTCCGTCTGACGCAGAAGAAAGACTGCCAGTGCTTCATCGCAATGGAAGGTGCCATTATGAGTACCTATGGTCTATGCAGGTGCTGGAGATAAACACACATCCTGTGAGTGATCGGACGAACCTTGACATCCATTCTCTGCTTTTTAGTGGCAGGCCCTGTTTGTGACATAACTGTCCTGATACCCAACTTGCGATCTAGGTGAGTTATGTAGGCCGAGGGTGAGCGTATGCTACGAATAACCTTGTTTATCAAGGTCATACAAATGTCTCCGAGCTTGAGATGGGCAATAGGCGCAACTTCGCGAGTGATGAATTTGACACTCCGATCGGTTAGCGCTTGTTGTCGAAATCTCGTTGAAGTTCTTTGATTTATCAGAGTAATAGAGTGTACCAGCAATGGTTATCGAAGCAGCCCGCGGCCGGTCTCAGTAAGATATGTACTTTGAGCAGAAAGTACTAATATACATAACTCGATTTCAACACATTTAAATTGATCGTCCCATAGAATTAGTCAAAAGACCAGGTCTCATTACAGTATGCTAGTACTGTATTCGGTCCAAGACGGTCTAGATATAATAAAGTGTCAATGAACGGTAGGCATGCGAGGATATATGCAAAATATGCAAAAGTACAGTTCCATTAGCAAACCCTAAAAGCAAACTGGTTTGTCCATGTCCAATAAAGAAAGCTTGAAGAGAGCTAGACAGAATATCCTAAGTGTGCCGGCGTCACGTCATGCGGGTCTATAAACATACGAACAGTGTCCAGCGTTTTATGCTCTAAAGTAAAACCAATGCCCCTCCGGCGAGAAATACAACAGCTCCGAGAATGTTTGCACTGCGCAAAGACTGTGCGCCAGCAATATAACCATCCGGAGGACCGTATATTCCACCTGATGCTGTTGCTCCTGGACTGGGGGCACCGTTGGCGCCGCCATCCGCTCCAGCAACGGTAGACGCTGCAGTGGGTAGATTGCTAGAGGCTATTGATGTGGTAGTCGCGGTCCCATTTGCGGTACCGCTAGTTATTGCTGAAGAGTTGCCAGAGGCAGAAACTGTGGCAGACGCTGTAGGAGCGGGAGTGATGGTGAATACCACGATCTGTGTTATTGTGCTGGTTTGCCGATTCGAGCCCAGGGTCTCTTGCACGACGGTAGATGTTGAGAGCTGGACACTTTGTGATGATGACTGATGTGGGATGTGAGTTTGACAAGGGAAAACGAAAAGGAACTACGAACCTGGGCAAGTGAGAGCAAAGGTAAAGCCAGAAGAAAAGAAAGTAGATACATCGCTGAAGGACGAAGATTGGTAGGAGCGACGACGGTGAGAGAAAGAGACTGTGAGTGACAGGCAATACCTGTACGCCTAAGGATGAATGGCTGAGTAAGTTTAAAGGGGGGTCGAGGGGGGTCGGTTTTTATGTTCTTTGTTATATTATAATGAGATCAAAACAAAATTGCGATTTCCATCTTAACCATCGACCATCATCGATCGAGCATTGATCATGTTCCCAATTCAATCCCATACCGTACACCTCGTTCTACAATACATATCACCCCCATCCGAGCTGACTCAACCCCTGCCACCCCATTTATTGTCTAAATCATTGCTTCAACGACACCATTTCCTTCAGATCTCACCTGATAACCCTGTAGAGTACCTATGTTGGCCTGCTCCTCAAAATGCCCGTGCTATCGAGCTCCTCAATATCTTCTCATCCCCCGGAGACCAACCAGACCAATATTACGTTCGGTACACCTCAGATTCAGAGCACACCTATGCTCATGTCCAGGTCGTCACTCACGAGCAGGGTGTCCGCCTGCTCTTTGAGTGGGATGATGAAGACGGATGGAAGTATCATGACAGTCAACTGATGCCTTTCCCATCCACATCACGCTCTGCGTTACAGACACCAACAACTGCAGCAGAATTTGCGCGTGAACGCTACCCTTCTGTGGCTCGTAGTTTTCTGGACGAAGAAGATCGCTACTGGAACGCATACAATGCCCCGTTCCATGAATCATTTTCCGCTTTAGCACCGCGCAGCACATTTAGGGAAGGTTCGGCTGACGGAGCAGAAGATGCTTATTGGGCACAGTATTCATCAGTACAAGGTGGTTCTTCTTTCTTTCTAATCTTGGTATTTTTACCTTGCCTGACCTTTTCCCTATCCTAGGTTCTGCCGATTCCACGGTGCCTTCGCCTCTACCGAATCACCGGAAACTAGAAACTGCGCTTCCGGTGTATTATACACAGCAAGAAGGGGCTATACCCATACCAGCTGATACTATACATTCTTTGCCACTGTCCAACAGTAAGTTTGGGCCGCCATCGCCTACTGCATTGGCACATCTCCTTAATATTATCTCCCCACGCAAAGACATACACACACCCACGTCAAACGGACCATCCTCGACTTTCGACCGTGATACCCCGTCACCACTCTCAACTTTGGATAATTCGGACCTTGAGACCCCCGCGTCTGGGAATCCGGGTCAATATGCCCACGTTGCTCAACCCGTGAAAGTCACGTTAAATGACATGTCATATTCTAATGGGCCGCATGCAGGGAACGGACACGCAGACGAAGAGGACGCCGAATTTGCTGTCGAAGAGGACAAGGCAGTGACTGAAAGCATAAAGGGCATATACTACCTATGGAAGGCGAGGAAGTTTAACCAACCAGACGAAGAGAGCAGTGACGCATTCCAACGCATCGTTCGAGCGGCTATAACTCAGCCATGATTGGTGGATTAATATTCTTGAGCTACATGTTTACACGCATTATCGACGGCCGGCGGGTACATGATGTACATCATTGCACAACTTCTAGATCCCACCTATAAGCGCTTAAAGACTTTATGCAAGAACAGCGTGGTACGTATTTGAAGCGAGTACTTGAAAAGGGTATAGATGTCTATGATTCTGAAGACAATATCGCACAAGCTTGGAGAACTGACCCAAGTTCAATCAGCCCAAGGTTGATCTGTGCGAGAATTTGAGAATTGTCAGGACTAAAAGTCGGGAGGGAAGATGCAGTGGAGGAAGTCGTAGTTGATAAGGGAGCTGAGGTGGTATTTGCCATAGATGTGGTTGTGGCTGCAAGGGTGCTCGTAGTTGTGAGGGTGGGTGTGGGAATGCTTGATGAGGTGGTAGTGGGTAGCGTCCAGGTGGTAGTGGAAGACTGCTTGGTCGTCGTGGACGGCAGAGGTGTGGACGAGGTGGAAGGACTACCGTAACTCCACGATCCTGATAATTCTCCAACGCTGGTTGGCGCGAAGAACTCAAAAAGACCCTGGCTCAGGTCAAGTCCCCCACAAGGACATCCAAGGCACTGTAGAATTCTATGTTAGTTACACGCTCCGCAAAGCAGTCATTGGCGAAAAATACCTGGTCCGTAATCTGGGCCTGCGTCGACTTGCCATTCACGGTGATAGTTATCATTTGGAAGCAATGACTACCACCATCAAATTCCTTCTTTAGATGTAAGTTTCAAGTTATGTAGCCATAAAACGGTAGAACTGACACATGAATTGAGCGCGACAATCTGAGTGGATGTCAAAAGATGATCAATAGCAACCGGAGGATAAAGGACATACAAAGTCGTTAGGACCATTGAAAGCTCCACAGGCACCACTGGTTGTGCAATGAGCAAGGGTCTTTAATGTGTTACAGGACCTACGCACTTCCCATCTTGAAAATAAGTAAACGAGTCTCTCTTCGATATTTTCGTGTCCCACGATTGATTGGCAGAGAGATCAAGGGTCCGGGGCTGGTGGTCACCACTGAGTGCGCGTGCGTGCGCCAACCTGCGCGAGCGGTCATGCGCAGACGACTGGACCCCACTAAAAGCGATTACATGGGAGGATAAAAACGAAAGAATACACAAAGCGACAGACAGGTAATGAAAGGAGTGCATTTTATCAATGAATGTTTAGTTTATTACCGCAAAACACGAAAACATATGAAGGTGGAGAGACGGTCTTGAAATTTGTCAAATAGCTAACTATAATATTATTTATGTAACTTTTTGGAATTTTGACTTGAAGTCACACACTAGCGTTTCAGGAACGAAGACAATTTACCGACTTGCCTTTTTGTTGATTACCACGTCAGAAGATGCAACATTAGCATTAGTGCCAAGTCGATGAGAGGAAGTAAGTATGATATGGTTTATCTACATCAGAAATAATGAGTATGATACTTGTGAAAAGGTCATGCTGAGATGGTTGGAGTACATTCATTCATCAGATCCATCATCATCACCGTCGTTCACAGGGATAGCTTCTTGGCCTGGCATTCGCTGGTGTGAACCGCTATCAGGTGTGGATTGATGACCGGAACTCAGAAGACTCACCACGAACGCAAACTTACATACGAGGAACCCCCCCTTGTTGAGCCCTTTTTCAATCCACGCCTACGAAATTAGTGATAAGGAAGCAAAAGCTATCGACCAAGCAACACACTTTTTTGACGAGGTATAGACCATCATAACGATACCTATGAATGAAGTTGCAATCAGCGGAGAAGTTGGCGAAACAGAAATGAAACAGACCCCTCTGATGGCGCATACTTTGACCTGGTCTTCCCTTTGAAGCCCCGTATCACACGAACAGGTTTCTGAGTCTCAACAGATCTCTGTAGAGAATACGTCAAAAAAGATCCGAGCGCCGTCTTCCCCATTTACCTGGAGGGCTGCGTTGTTTCTATCCTCAAAGCTCTGATCGCTGCTTTGGGGAGCCGTTCGAAGCTTTTTAAAGATTAGCCTGATTACACTAATCGGTGATCATACCTACATTCTTGGGTGCTGTCTTTGTTCCCTTCAAATCCCTGCCGCCTAATTAAGATGAGAATATATCTGACAGATCTGTTGCCCAATCACAGCACACGTACCAGAACCAGTAAATGTACTGAATTAATGTGAGTCACTGTTTTTGCACGTTTGCATCACGACTCACAATGCATATCCTTCGTCTACATCATCATCGTATCCTCCTGAAAGTGCAATTGAGTATGCACCATCTGGACCTGGCGCAATACCCGAAACCCAAGGACTATAAGTTTGATTAACTCGAGGGGTGCCCATTCTAAAGGAGGTGACTTACCCATGGACAGATGCGTTTGAACAATCTTCCCTAGTACACTAAGTAATTCAATGCTGGTGGCAAGAATCACCAAGTCATTCTCACCTTGTTGCCCACCACGTTCCGACCTCTACGTCGGGTATGTGACCGTACATATGACTACGCAAAATTATACAACTAGCTTAAGAAAAAGAACAGAGCCACTGACGGATCATATGTCCTCTTTGATTTCACCTGACCGACCTTGAGCTTTTGGGACCGTTTGAATGTGATCGGCTCCGGGACCCCGCGGTCTTGTTCCTGCTTGTAGTCGACTGTCTTACCAGCAAGACGAGAGCTTCTTCGCGCGCCCCCTGGTTCATTACTATCATCTACTATACGAAGGATTTTCTTGGGCGGCTCGTCTAGCTCGTCGCTTTCGGGCAAAGGGGACCTCCGTTTCTTGGCCACCGCTTTCTTCCTCAACTTCTCCTTCGGCTCGCATTTGGGCCTGAGAGGATTAATACCCAAGCCGTCGAGGATAGCTTTGTTACGCGCAATGTTCTGCTCTCGTTCTTTCGCATAGGACATAGTGGTTGGCTGATCAGAGACAAAAGTGTGCGGAAGTAATATGCTACAAGTTGCACTTGGGGATTAAAATCGTGTCACCCACGTGACCGCGTGTTATGTGCATGGCTAAGATACATGATAGCATTGAATTTATAGACATAGTACGATTCAGGGTGATGGGATCTACGTATACATATGAATCACCTAGTGCCTTGTGGCACAAACGGAGATATGCCGACGAAATGGCTGAGGTCAACTGGGCTAAGTGGAGGAGTCGGAGTTCCATCTGTCTGCCCGCTGACGTTGCTGCTCTGGGCCCTAGATGGGGGTCGTCCACTTATGCTTATGCGATCATTCAGCGGAATATGCATCTCTCCTACATGTCATACATTGCGTCAATAGCGCAATTAACGAATAACAGAGTGCTCACTCCCGATGAATTTGCATTTGCCTTGTTTCCTATAGCCGCATTTAGACCCTCTGGGACAGTAGTGTCCAGAAGGGCAGCTTTCACCGGAAGGACAAGGTTGGTCTATTTGTACGGAGGATTGAGATTGCCATCCATGGAGAACAACTACATGTGACGCACTCTTATTAAAGACGGGGCAAGGAGATTTCTTCGCATTGGCACGAAGCTCGGCGTAATTATCTGCTGTAAGAAAGTAATCGTGGCCATAGGTGCACTTATCACCTTGCTTGCACACGGACAGATAGAAAAATGTGCATGGTCGTGGGGTTTCTGTAAAAAGATTGATACCATGCTCAATGAACAATGATGAGCAACCTACGCTTGTTGAGTGGCTAGTTGCAGCAAACAATCGTTATCAACACTGAATGGAGTAAGAAACATGACCCTACCAAAGAAGGATCAAGATATCTGCAAAATTGTGTGCTCGTAGAGATGACTGGACTCTGTGTTCCAACGAGGAAATTTTTGGGGTTTATTCTCTGTCTGTCATATTCTTGAGGAGCAACTCCTGTTGGAGGCGTCGACCTCCTGTGTGTATAACACGAGGGAAGTTTCTTTGTCATAAAGACACCTCCAATATCGAGGTGGGGCAAATCGAAGTGTTGAAGTTCAGCGGCGAGAGTCTTGTATCCACGGAGGAGGACAACTTTTTCCAACAAGCCCTCGTTTTCAAGGGTACTCAATGTGGAAGTGTAGCCATTGTCGTGTCCACCTTGGAATTGCGTCAGCATCGGCTGAACAAGAAACTGCTTTGGAAATGAAACATTCACCTCCAAAAAATACACGTGAAGTCTGGGGAAAGCGGGTGAAAACACGAAGACATTCTACCGGAAAGTTAGAGGAATCACACAACTAAACATTATCGCATCACCTTTAATCTTCGCATCCGCTGCTTCTTTCCCCCCACCCACATCCACAATAGAAAATAACGGTGAAGCTGAGTTGAAACCCAGCACAAATGCTTCGAATTCTGAAGTACTGCATATGCCGTTGTTCACCAGCGTGTCCATCAAACCGGTTTTATTGCAGTACACAGTCAACCAAACTTGTCCACGCCCAGAAGATCCAGCGTCAACATCGACCATATAGTCTGTTAACCCTTTGGTTAATAGCATAGCTGCTTGTCGGCCTCCTGTATGGCCTGACGCGAGTAAGTCTTGGGAGAAAATGTTGCCATCGCCGTCAATGAGGCAGAGTAAAAGCGGGTTATCATCCTGCACGCGACATTATTTCGGACCGACATTGATACTTATCAGATGACCAACCCTTAAAGAGCCAATGTTTTTCTCCAACTTGAGCATGTGTTTTTGTAAGTTGCATTTTTCATCTTCGGCAGCCTTGAAAGCCAGCTTCCACACCGATAGTTCTCGTTCCAGTTCGTCGACCCGCAGGCGCAGCGTTTGATTGTCGGTAAGTGTTAGACGAAAGAGGCCTTATGATGGGTTAGTCTTCTCTGCCATGGGAGAAACTGGCACGTACTTGACTGTTCTTCAACCAGGCGCTCCCTTGGCACGAATTTAGTATAAATAGATATCTGTGGCAGTAGAAATCGAAGGACGCAACCTCTCACCATTTCTGAAGGTCATTTAAGGTCGCGCATCCTTCCATAGCGTTGGCTCTGGGAGTACTGACTCCCTTTTTTCGTCAATTGTCCTAAGAAGTCCAGTGCAGGATGCTGCGCAGCATGAGAGATGTGCAAAGCAAGTTCCGAATATTATGCCAAGGAGCAGGCCTGCAGGTAGAACGACGTAAGAGGCGGAGCATCAAAATCCCTCGTCAGGCCTAGATCAGGTTTTATGTAAATGTCAATTCTTAGTGTCAACTCAAATGCATAAGGTATATATATCGGTCTTGCTACAACGTTTACAAAATTGTCCATGAATTAAATACAGAGGAGCAGTGAAAGACATCATCTTGTTGCCAACACGAAAACCCATTTCTACTTGATGCGTTTGAGCTATTGTTTCGAAAATCAGATAAATGATGTTGTGACGTGCAAAACATAGCAACACACCCTTTCAGTGTTCCTGAATACGCCGTTGTCCAAGGTCGTTGTCTTCTGTTCGATGATGACAAGTCTCGAGTTTTGCTGATCAAGCTCCTGTCCCATAGCAGTACCCAACGCTTTCAAGTTTTTGGTGATAGCCGAGATCTCGTTCAAGTTGTCGTCTAACTCATCTTCCATGTCGTCATCAGAGGCACCCGCCTCAAACTGGTATCTCTTCCGCTGCTCCTTTCTCGTAGCCAGCTGTTCCTCAGTGCGCAATCTTCCTGACCCTCCAGATGTTAAACTTTCTTCATCTTGACGACCATATGTAGTGGCACGTCCTAAGCGATTCTGAGTGTCTCTGATGTCTTGCATAGCTTTTTCGCGATCTAGCCTTTCGTCTTCATAACGCTGCTGGATTTTTTCTTCTTGAGCGGCACGTTTTGCATCCTTGTTCCAAGTAATGACAGGGCGGAAGATTGAGCGATTGAGTTGCTTCAGTTCACCGATCTGATCTTCGGCGCGCAAGGTGTGACCCTTTGATACATCAAGATGACGTTCAGTGTTGGCAAGTTTCTCTATCACGAATCGATCAATGAGAATAAAACTACAACTTCAGCCGGATCTCACCAGATTGATTCCCCAGTCTTCCAATGGTGTTCCCTGCGGTCTCTTCGGCTTCCCGAGCAAGCCTTAGTGCATTCCTGGTAGAGTTGACGCTCTCTTGCTTCATGAATCTGGTTTGCTGTTTGATGCCTTCTACATCCTCTTCATTCTCCTCCCCAGGAGAGGGCTCTTTGCCTAGTGTAGGGCCATCGAAGTATCGACCTGAACCTGTCTTTCCCTGAGGTTTATATCCAGCGAACAGCTCATTGCGGTTCCGATCTCCCTCGACATCAAGATTTTTACCCGCAGTAGCATTATAAGCGTCATAGTTGTCGTACGAGCTCTGTGACTGAGTCCTGGTGCTCATGACATTATAAGGATCAGGTCCATCGCGACTGGCAACGTAGGTACTGGCGGTGGACTTGTAACTAGGGAGGGAAGATGTGCTTCGAGATGAACCTCGCGAATTATCCGGTGTAGAAACTTGTGACTGAACAGGAGGAATTAAGTGTTTCTCCTTGCGCTTTAGGAATGACATTTCCTGGAATGTGAGGACGATGCACTTGGATGCAGGAGGTTGAGCAGAGGTGGCCAAATGACTACCGTAATCAAATCGTACACTAAAAAGGAACTGCGGGCATGGCCACGTGACCTTGCACAGCATGCTAACTCCTCCCCTTAGCGCTTTTGCTCTTCAGAACGTCCTTGGTTTTCTTACCAACCACCGTGACACCTTTACCCGACTTGACCACGTTCTTTAAAGCTGCGTCCTTTTGTTTTTTTATGCCTTTCATTTTGGCATATTTATCAACGCTCTTGTCGAGGGCATCCCGCGTCCTCCTCCTTGCTTTTCTTTCCTTTGCACGTAGACTCCGCTTTTCCGCGGGCGTAAGCTCGCTACGAGCGCGGGGATCAGAAGATGCAGTTTTGAAAACCTCTTCTGGAGCAAGCATAGAGGACACGGTCTTGCTACTAGGAAGTGCTGATTCCAAAGTAGCTGCGGAAATGTTAGAGACTGTCGATATACTAGCTTTCGGCTATCGAAATTTCAGCGTCATGACTACTTGATGATAGGATTCAAAACACGTACCGGTTTCGGAGTGTAATGCGCGTTGCAAAGTGCATCTAGCTTGCTGCATATGCTATCCCAGAGTTCCGTAATTTCGTCATGCTCCTTCTTGAGTCGACCATCTCTGTCGTCACCTCCCGTGCCACCGTTCTGTGTGACAACGTACTCATCCTCGTAAATTTGAGCAAGTGACTGGGAAGACTTGGTGTCCTGGAGCTCAAAGAATCGTGACGGAAGGAAAGGCTTGTCGTCAACAGCGCGAATCCGCACAACATCGTCAAATCGGCCATCCTTTATGCGAGCTTTTATTCGCTCTTCGAGACCTTGAACCACAGCTTCAGTGATGACGGGCACCGCCTTCATCGTTCGTTCAAACTCTAGATCTTCTTGCAGCAAAGAATCTTGAGGTCGGGATCTCGAGGTGGCTTCCCCCATTAACGCCCAGTCTTTCTTAGCGACATTCTCCGCCTCAAGCTCTTTAATCTGTGCTTGCAGGGCTGCCATACGTTTTTCATAAGTGGTCATATCTGTAGCAAGGTTGTGAATGATACCCCAACATGAATATGACTGGCCTTACTGGAATCTGGTTCATCTTCTTCCGCAAATAGGTCATCCTTCAGTCGTTCAATGGTAGCGCGACCTTCTTCGTCTTCGTCTTCGTCATCATCTCCATACTCATCTACGAATGACCCTTCAACCTCGGCGTCCATCATGACCTCGTCCGGATCTTCTAAGTACATGTGTAGTCCGCCCTCGTTGTCGGAGTCGTCATCCTCTATCAAACTAGACAGCGGTAGACCCTTGCCCTTTGCCTTGATACTTTTCACTCTGACCTGCTCACTGAATCGTACTTTCGACCTCGAGGAAGAAGCATTCGTAGTAGCTTTCGAGCCGAAGTCTCTGGGAGCATCGAAGAAATCTTTGTAGAGCGGTTCTGCGTGTTATGTGAGTTACGCGTGGTGAAGAACAACACAACACATACCTACGCCGTCTTCCGAAGCATCGTCATTAGGACCATGGGCATCATCTATTGGCCTGAAGAGATCAATGTTGTCACCTTCGTCGTCAGATTCATCTGAATCTGAATCTCGGCCTAGTCGGCCACGGGAAACAGCAGTTGCTTCTGCCTCTTCCGTTTCGCGATTGAATGCGTCAAGGCTGAAGAAATCATCGTCAAGGTCTGAACTGGGTCTCTTTGCGGCTGCACGTCTTGCAGAGGGTTTTGCTTTGATGACATCGATGAGAGATGGATGATGATCTGAATCGTCTTCCTCGTCTTCGGACAGCTCCTCACGAAGGTCAGTCAATTCTTCTTCCCCATCGGTGTCTTCTTCAGAATCTTCCATGTGCTCTACTTCTTCTGAATCTTCGCTTTCTTCTGATGCCTCATCATCTTCCTCGTCGTCCGGACCATCATCAGGCAATTCCTTGTCATCTCCAGTTTCGCCCTCTAACAGCAAAAGATTATTGCAAAGAGGAGCAGCCCTAAGGTCCAGCTGCTGCCAAATTTGATCTTCGTTCATTTCCTCGATAAAAAGTGAGGGCAATGGTGTATTTTGTATGGTGACCTTCTTGGAGAATTCCAAGACAGGACTTGGACTCCTCTTCCGTTTGGCATTGGCGCGAGTTTGTGATCTCGTCTGTGGTGCTTGAGACTGTCTGAGTGAAGACAGAAGGTCCTCGATATGAGGCAGAGAGGCAGGTTCCGACTGCAAAGCTATAGACTACTCAGCCCAGTATCATGCGCGGATAACAAATTGGGTCTGGTCTACTCACCAAGATCGAATATGAATTTCGTTGCTCGGAGAGCTACGGCATGTAGCTCAGCAGTGGCAGCTGCCAATGATTCGGGCTTTTCTCGAATGAAAGACGAGAGATCATCAAGTTCTCTCGGCAGAATGACCTTTGATTCAATTTCCATTGCATGTACTGGTAGACCCTGCAACTGAACGTTCCCAATGAAAATCGACAAGAAACAGACCAATATGGGCCGAAACAGGTCGAAGAAAAAAAAAGTGGTAGCTATAAGAAGTTCAAAACAAACAAAGTTGTATTTAGAACTTCAAGGCATGCATGTTTGCATGACAGACTTGCAGTTGCAACACAAATTTTGCATGAACCACGCGCATCGTCTTATCCGCCCACCATATCATTCGGCTCGACACAATCATTCCCTCGTGTTTCAAGTTAGCCCGCGACTGCATCTCTCGCGGACTACAACACGGTGACACCCATGAGACTACAGCGCGGCGAACAGTTGATTTGTTCACTGTACATGATTGCTGGTGTTGCCCTTGAGATGAGGAACTCGGTCCTTAATAGCTTTTCGTGCCTTTCCTCTATGTTTCCTCGATTATTGGTCAGGCCACCATACTCGTCTGGCTTTGGTTTCGAAATTGTTGTCGTCAACGGTCCGAACGAGATCAATGCGCTCACCACATCTTTCAATCCCCGGCACGCGGCTTTCACTGTCATTGGTGCCTGTCGCATCTTGTCAAACCCGAGTCCTCCGCCAACCCATCTACAGTACAATCTCTAATTCAACACACCATAGTCCCCAGGTGCACCATCTCAGTCCACCGCCTACCGCCTTGTTGTCCTCTTAGACAGGATCGTGACAGTGTGTCCTCAAAAGACCTGCTATAATATTGCCGACTTTGAATGGTACCTCTCAGTCGTCATCAACCTTGGATACGTATGGAACATCGATATCGCCAATAAATTCGTGACCAACCAGTCGATGTTGTTGAACGTGTCAGAGTAGCTAGGAGCTAATATACAGTGAAGTTGATGGTGAAGGTATTGTCGTTATTGCTGCACGCGAGTGCACGGGCTAGCTGTTTCGAGGTGCTATGGACAGCGGTTTGAATGTGTGGAGAGTGTGCCGCAAACATTCCCAGCCATGAAAAATTGTGTATGAAGTGATTATTATCTGCTCTCAAGCCTGGTGCACGCGAAATACAACTGAAAGAGTGATGATGAAGCCATTCATGTCGGCGGTGACCTGATGAACAATTGCAAGTAACAAGTAAGTCTGATGGGCTCTTTCTCAGCTTACGTCACGGGATGATGAAGCCGTGATCTAAAGAGTCTAAAATTTAAATGAAAGTTGGTTGTAGAAAAACCACTGCGATGGTACAGGGCTAGCTAACTAGTACTGGCTAATATATAATAGCGTATGACACTCAGCATGCATGTTCCCAAGAATGAGTTTCCAGGCAGTCTATCACAATAACGTTGCGACGGTCTCGACGTGTCTCCATTCTTTTCGTTCTGTTTCCGAGTCAATAAAAGGAGAATGCCTAAACAAGTATAAGGCAACAATTCATAATTAATAATCGCGTTGCAGTGAGCGCGATCTCTTTGTTCTTGCACATTGTCGTACCGAACCGACGCTAACTATACGGTCCTACCGCAGTACATAAAGTCGACCTCCGAGCATCAATGGGAAAGTACACTCCAGTCCCCTTTTCTCATAGGTCCAGCTTGTTCTATCGCGCACGGTCTCGCGACATTCAATTGACGAGCAGGCTCTCGCTATTACATTCATTTTTTTAACCCCATACTCTTATACGACTGGTTCAATCATGCTAGCCGATATTTCAAAAGGCACCATCCTGTACTTTACTCCTGTGCTCATGCTCACAGCACTCCTACTCTCGTTATTTTCGTACCTTGCCCCGACCGCCATGTTACATAGCCAAGTTGCGTTGCTTACAGTAACGCCTTCCTCTGCCTTGACGCAGCCCGGATCCAACAAAGCAGTGGATGGTCCCAGCATTTTTCTCGGACCTTTGGGATCGTGTTCTCGACCTAACAATGAAGCTGGTCTGACCTGTATGCGATCTTCCATATCTCCCGTCTACAGTAAGTCAAATCTGTCTGACTGCTAGCGTCAGTGATGCTCACATGAAATCAAGATACTTCAGTGTTTACATCTAACACACCCAGCTCCGTCATATCGGCCCCACCGGAAGGTGCACCAGTCTTTATCGCAATTTCCCTTGTATTCTCTGTGATTTTCTTCATCACGTTCACGGCAATATCATTCCGTCACCTGATGGGCAAAGCTGGTGCTATTTGGGAAAAGCCTGTTGTGCAACGTGTCTCCGCATGGATTGGGATCGTTGCTTTCTTGATTGGTATGCATCTATCTCGAAGTACACACGACTGGTGCTGATCTGGGTATATAGGTCTCGCATCTACTCTCATCATTTTTATGTGGTTTGGGAAGGCTGCTGATGACTTCAACCAAAGTATCCAGGGCCAGGGAAGCAATGGTCCCCAACTCATCGCCACTGTTGGCAATGCGTTCACGAGTGAGTAACCCTAAATTCGATTTTCAAGTTCAGTTCTAATACAATCTGGTAGTGATCTGGGTAGCATATGCATTCTTTGCCATCCCTGTCGTTGTTTCGTTGGCTAAATTTCACGTTCTTGCTACGAAGTGATGACAACAACTGTATTGCACTTACACGGACATAGACTTCTTTCCCGCCCTCAGTCCAAGATGTAGTTTGTTTACTATTGCTGTATCCATAATGGAAATTGTTGCCCATGCCCTTACATAAAGTTATACACCAACGGTTTGCATCACAGATCAGGCGAGGTGCATCTATCTACTAGTCAATGCATAGATCAGTGAGTTGGGTGTCTTGCGACGTTTAATTGTATGGATTCTAATATTGATCCGTCTGGGACGGAATATCCGGGTTGCTTTATCAGTCTCCTGTTCGGCACCGTACATACTCAGGCTATATGTACTAGTTGACATCGCTAAGCGCTTCGAACTCTACTGAATCAACCATCGCGAATTTTTCTTGCAGCTTGGTAGCTGCGTCGGACTCATGCCATCAGTCACCCTACTCACATTCTTTTTTCTAGTGCTGTCTCGTGTGGTCTACGCGACGAGCCTTCACACTCCAGACCACATTAACATTGCTGCCGCTCACCACCACAATAGAGGTCTATCCTATGGTCGGGTTCCCAGGTACAGTCTAGCCCAAACTATGTTACTGCCAATACATCTTCAACCATCGTTATGTCCTCCTTTCACAGCAGCTCAGCTCTGCCCAGTACTAGCACATCACCAGTGCCCACACAGGCTGTTTCCCCCACCATCACACAGGACATCAATACCATCCATCAACGCAGGCTGGTAACAATCACAGAGGGAATCACTACAAACCCCAAGATTATCTCATCCTGGTCAGTCGCATTTTTTATGCAGCACATGACAGTCAGTGTCAATCACCTTGTAGGATTAAAGATTTGGGAGCCAACGGTCAATGGCCTAGTTCTGAAGTGGATTACACTTCAGGATGTAATGCACAAAGGTCTAATTGGCCTGCTCAAGTGCACTGGAAACGCATCAGTGAGGGTCTACATTGGACCAAGAATTGACACATTGACCAGTTCTTGACAGGTACCATGGCCGCTGCTTGGCACGGCGGTCTTAGTGGGGGGCAGCAATACGTCAACGATTCCGTGACCTTGGCCGCCATATCACTTGCCATGGACTATTGGTTCGCTAATGATTTCACCAACCCTGCATGTCTAGACTATGGAGGCACTCCAACCTGCCCGTGTGGTACACCGGGATTTTGGAACACGAATTGGTTCTCCAATGTGGAATCTTAATTTTTTATCGTATCAATTTCTTCTGACATCTGGTTTAGGTCATCTTGATCCCTGAATTGGTGTCACAATCTTGCCTCCTGCTAAATGACACCTTGACACCTACTCAGCTTGGCAATTGTAGTCACATCACCCTCCGTGCATATGGCACGTTGGACCACTATGTCAATGGCATAGGTTATATCACTGGTGCGAATACGTTAGACATTGCAAAAATTGGGATAGATCAAGGTCTTCTGGTTGTCAACGTCTCCTTGATCACAGATGCCTTCACGAGGGTTCATGAGACTGTGGTCATTGCACAGCCTGTTGGATCTGATGGGGTAAACCAATCATTGTCCCGAAGTTGGCAAACTAATAATTAGTTGGCAACTAGATTCGTCCCGACGGATCTTTCGGTCAACACCTTGGGATCATCTATAATGGCAATTATGGGAAAGATTTGTATGTCATCTCTGCACTTTGGAAGCATCCAGCTTAGTCACGCTAGCTCAAATGACGTCCTCAATCTGGAGACTGAGGCTGCAGGAACGCAATTTGCTGCTAATGCAACTTCCAAGATTGCACTTGAAACTCTATTTGACGCAGATCGATGGATGATCTTCCGTAACGTCCGAACCAATGTTAGTCAATGGTCTAGTTTTATATTATTTGTGACCGATTATCTTGCAGATATCGCATTGGGATTTTGTGAGTTAGCAGCCCTCCGGTTTAATGTTGTCTGACGCCGCCCAGAGCGTTTTAGGTCGTTTCATCAGTTTCCCTGTGATCGACCACCAGTGAGGCTATTCTGACCCTTGTTTGTTATGTTCTTATTGACACTGTTTCAGGGCTACTGGTAGCATCAATATGAACATTTCAGAAGTTCAGCAACTCGGGGAGGAATGGAACTCTACTGTTCTCCTCGAATTCTCTTCAACCATATCTGCCAACACAACCGATGCAAATGTGGGTGAGCTCCACGGGAATCGCATGTTCTTCGCCAATGACTACATGGTCGGTCGGGGGGTTTTTTTTCCGTTTGCGCCGTCCTGTTGACCCTTGACCCTCAGGTAACTCGCGGTCCAGGCTATGTCACCACAGTGAGGATGTACTCCAACAGGACAATAAACACAGAGTGTCTCAATTTTCAAAATGTATGGTGTCGCCTCCCATGCCACGTGAGCAGTACTAACGATATATCAGCCCCTGGGCTTCCACCTCTCTGATGGCACTGTTTACACTTACCTTCAAGGCAATGAATATGAAGACATCGCTGCCGCCTGGGATTGGAACCTTATCCCTGGAATTACCGTGGATTATAACGCTACGGTACTCGATTGTAACCATACTTCTTACACCGGTCAAGAAGCTTTTGTCGGTGGCGTCTCGGATGGTCGAATTGGCGCCGCAGCAATGCGCTACACCAACCCTGAGAGTGGCTCGATATCCTGGCAAAAAACGTGGTTTTTCCTGGAGACCGACGTTCAGCATGTCATGATTGCCAATATTTCGTCTGCTACTGCAGCCCCCGTGTTTTCGGTTCTTGACCAACGACGCTTCGGAGGAAGTGTTTGGGTCAATGGAGTAGGAACATATGGTGGCAACTACACAGATCCACAAACCATGTGGCATGGCGACGTTGGCTATGAGTTTCCAGCTGCTGATGGAACATATGGACTCTCCGCTGAAAGGGGCAACCGCACAGGTGCTTGGTCAAACATTGGAACCTCCACGCAGCCTCCAGAGACGGTCGAACTCTTCACCGCATGGCTCTATCACAATAATCTTTCTGCCCCCGTCTCATATACATCTTATCCTGCGGTTGATTACGGTGCCTTCACGCTCAAGCGAGCAGTCACCCAGCTGCAGGAAATTGAGAATAGCGCAAATATTAGCGCGTTGCTCGACAAAGTCTATCGAACGGTAACAGCGGTGTTTTGGAGCCCCACTGGTGGTTCCTTCACTTTCCAGCTGGATAGAAGTTATGCACCAATCACAGTCACAACCAGCGCAAATAGCGCCATTCTCTATCGGGTAGAGTCTGGCACTGTGACAGTCTCAGATCCATCACAGACACTTTCTGAACTCACTGTGGAAATGACTGCTGGAGATGGAGTTAAACCAAAAGGATGGCGTTCTAACAACACGCTTACTATTTGTTTCACACTACCTAGCAGTGGTTTAGCAGGAAGCAGCGTGACCCGCGTATTGGGGCAGTAGCACATCGTTCATCAGATGGAATCCTTACAATATTAGCCATGCAAATCCTAATGTATTGCAACGGTGTAGCGAGTACAAATTTTGTGGATGAGGGATAAACAAAGACTGATCAGAACGTAGGTTGCTCGCCATACGCATCCTGTTGGTAAGCTGGCTCCTGTGCATACGCAGCAGGCTCCTCTGCAGCTGGGGGTGGGGCAGATACAATGGCAGGCTCTCTTGACTCGGAGGAAGGTTCCGAGACAACCTTATCGAGAGGGGGTTCGAGGATCTGGACAGAGTCGGGAAGGGGCTTGCGAGGACCCAGTTGACCTTCGGGGTCATAGCCCTTCATGCTGTCGTATGGTGAGTTGTATATCTCAGAATACACTGATCAGCTTACATTTTGACTTTGATACCAAGGACACCCTGCCGAAGCAGGACGTGTCTCACGGCATAGTCAACGAAGTCTCGCGAGGGCTGACCGGAGTGGATCATGAATCCATCGGTGAACTTCATCGACTTGGCACGAGCAGCGCGAAGCTTGCCAGAAACAACCACCTCACAACCCTTTGCACCAGACTCCATGACGAAGCGAAGGACACCGTAGCACGCCCTGGAAACATCATCAAAAATGACCCATATTTAATTGGCAAAAACACGGACCTGCGGACAGCAAGACCACCAAGGAGCTTATATCTCAAGCTCTCACATTGAGCAATAGCCGAAAGACCGCGGAATTGTACTTTCTCAGCGTAAAGCTCAAGAGAGTTTTCGGGGAACTTGAAACGCTTCTGGACAAGTGCAGTCAACTCCCTGATGCGTCGGCCCTTTTCACCAAGGACCTCTTGGGTATGTGTGGCACGGATAATGATCTGACAGTAATGCATTTGCAAGATGGCAAGGCTGTTCAGCTCATACTAGCGTACCTCGGTGCGGGCGTGTGTTACACGGACATCACATCCAGAGTAACCCTCCTCGGCGAGTTCGCGAGTGAAGAATTCATTGAGTTCAGCGCGGAATACACCGTCAGCTACGAACTTGCGCTTTTTGCTGATTTGAGCGGACATATTGAGGACGGGAGTATGTCTGCAAAGACAGATAGATAAGACACTGTCATCATCCAAAAACCAGAGCCGTCATCCATCTCATCAGTGCCATAGCCAGGCCCGATCTTCTGCAATACCATGCAAACAGGCTCTGGGCACATTGACTGCGAGAAATTGGACGAACCTTGATGAAATGTAGCCTTCGACGCCGTATGCGTTGTGCGCTGCTCGTTGCGGCGGGTACTGCTTGCCGAATGAAATTCAATCGCCGCCTAAAATGCATTTGATAAATTGTGCTGAAAATACACCTATTCTTGGGACAAGTACAGCTGGCGCGCTATGCACATTACACACATATGGTGAGTGATCTTTTAACGTTCTTGGCCCCCTCGTATAAAACTTTCAATGACGAGCGTTGTATATCAACCACTACTGGCACCTCTTAGTCGACTTGATGCACGCGAGCCTGCAATACGGTGGACGTGTATCACTGACATCAATGACTTTCTGATTCCTTTGTTTTTGTTTCGTTGATTTGAGTTTTCAGCTAACAAGTTCCCTGTTAGGCCGGGCCTCGACTAGTTGTTCGGCTGTCTCTGTAGTTACCCACATGATCAGAATTCTTCTCTTTCATCCACACATCTGACCCTCGAGCCAAGCATTATCAGCTTATCTCGCTGTTAATATTAGCTGCGGACTTCCTTTATCCGCCACCTGTATGTCTTATATACTGTGAAATATTCTATTAGGTCTGAGCTTTGTCCTAATTCTATCCCTAACATCATCAATATGCCACATTGGACTGCTCTGGTCGCAGAAAAGAAACAGAGGCAGCTCAAGTCCATTCCACAGGAGTGGCTTGTGACTCCGCCTCCGCCCTCTACTCTGGATGTCACTGGTTTCCCAGAGTCGTGTGGCCTTCTGAATGTACAAGAAATTGAGATCACTAATTCTTCAGTGGATGTTTTATTGAAGAAACTTGCAAGTGCGGAATGGACAGCCGTAGACGTGACCACCGCATTCTCCAAGAGGGCCATTGTTGCCCATCAAGTTGTAAGCCAAGTTGACAGGCATTTGCTTGACAATGTGATATTGACTGGCTGATAAGGTTAATTGCTTGACGGAAATATTCATTGATCGCGCATTGGCCCGAGCGGCTGAGCTCGATGATCACTTGAAGAAGACAGGGAAGGTCGTTGGTCCCCTTCACGGGCTGCCCATCTCGCTAAAGGACCAACTATGTATCAAAGGACTAGAAACAACTATGGGTAAGTTGTAACCCTTACTCAGACCTAACACGTCGTGATTCGCTGGGTTTCAGGTTATGTCTCGTGGATTGGGCAGTATGCAGAGAAAAACGCAGTGTTGGTGGACATTTTGATCGAGTGCGGAGCCGTGCCATTCGTCCGCACCAACATTCCGCAGACACTCATGGTGAGCAAACCCTAAAGATGAAACCTACTCGTGTGCTAAAAGTATCTTCAGTGGCCAGAATCCTTCAATAATGTCTTCGGCCGGACAACTAACCCATACAATGTCTCTCTGACTCCAGGTGGGTCATCAGGAGGAGAAGGTGCATTGATTGCCCTGAAAGGAAGCCCATTGGGAGTTGGTTCTGATATCGGGGGGTACGACAAGAATTTGAAAGTGTCGTTGGTAGTAACCTTCTGATGGCCTCCTGACAGCTCTGTTCGTATTCCCTCTGCATTCTGCGGCTTATACGGCCTGAGGCCATCATACGGGCGTGTACCGTACTGTGGTGCCCGCAACTCACTTGAAGGCCAAGACTCGATTCTCTCCGTGTTTGGTCCTATGACAAGCAGTCTCGGCGGGCTCAAAGTCTTCATGAAAGCTGTCGTTAACTCTAAACCGTGGCTCAAGGACCCTCTTGCGGTTCGGAAGAAATGGGACGAAGACGAGTACGATCTCGCGGACCATGGGTCTGGCAAGGATTTGTGCTTTGCGATCATGTGGGACGATGGCGTTGTCGTTCCCCACCCACCTATCAGGAGGTCTCTGGAGATCACCAAAGCGGCTCTCCAGAAGGCTGGCCACAAAGGTTTTTTCTCGTCTAATCTCTCTACTAAAATGTACTCATTGAGTGGCAGTTATTGACTGGAAACCCATCAAGCACAAATTGCTTGAAGATGTTGCGGTAAACAACTGTGATTTTCATTCTACCAGCCTGTTGACCTCGTAGCACCGTGCAGCGGGACATCTGGAACGCCGCCTCTGCCGAGGACTTTATGATCACTACCTCTAGCACAGGAGAGCCAGTAATTGCAACGATGGAGCTGGATGACGCAGATGGTGTAGCAGCATCCTTCCGTCCGCGAAATGGCGGCGTCACTGCGTACCAGCTCTGGCAAGTGCAGAAGCTGCGTCAGGATCTCCGGAAAGAATACATAGACCACTGGAACACAACTGCCTCTGAGACTGGGACAGGACGGCCTGTCGATGCTATCATTTGTCCAGCCGCACCGTTTGCTGCAACTCCCCATGGGAAGAACAGGTGAGTATCTTTGTAATTTCCAGAGTCTCGAACTTTCAATGAGACGATGCGCAGGTACGCCAACTATACCACCGTTTGGAATGCGCTGGACTATTCCGCTGCGATTTTTCCTGTTACTACTGTCGACTCCACTCTCGATGGGAAGCAACCTCCTCATAATTTCTATGATGACTTCGATAAGGACGTTTACGAGATGTGTGAGTAATGCCAGCACTGAACGACCCCTCAGCCTAATGATTTGCTGATGCTAATAATTGATTTAGATGACCCGGAGAAATTCAAGAATGCCCCTGTTTGTTTGCAACTTGTCGGTCGGACTCTGGAGGAAGAGGCGGTTATAAAAATGACAGAGATTGTGGATGCGGCACTGGCAGCCGCCAAATAAATTCAAGATATACTTTCGAGACTTGTTCGAGACAGCAGTGATGAATATGTACAATACACCTATACCTGAGTCAAATACATGCAATTCGAAACCTATAACTTCGCTTGGCAAAATGGTTGCGCCTCGTTGACGAAGATACCTGCTGCACCCATACCACTGCCGACGCACATACTTGTGCACAACAACTTCTTGTCTCTCCGGCGGAGTTCTGTGAGGCCGGTGACAACTTGACGAACGCCAGCTAATAATTGGCAGGTGAGTCATCAGAGCTTCAAGACGACAATGAGACTCACTCATTCCTAAAGGGTGCGTCACGGCTATTGCCCCACCACTGCCAATTCAATATCAGAACAGCAGTACTCCGGCGGGAGTGACTTACTTCGGGTTGATTTTGTCCATGGAGATGCCAAGTTCTTCGACACAGTATGCAAACTGCGAAGCGAATGCTTCATTAATCTATGTGAGGGGCGTTAGGCCACGAACGGAAAGAACATAGAATGCAGTGGTTGACTTCATAGATGTCAATATCATCCTTGGTGAGACCAACTTGCGTAAGGACCTTAGGAATAGCAGCGATGGGGCCAATGCCCATGTAGCGGGGCTCGACTCCTTCACCAGTAACGGTTCAACACACCCTCAAACAGAAGCGAAAGGTACAGACCGACGACTGCGCTTCCAACCCATTTCCCGAGAATTTCCATGTTTTCCTTCTCCGCACGCTCTCTTGTCGTGAGAATGCATAACGCGGCACCATCGCCAATGCCGCTAGCATTTCCAGCAGTGGTAGCCGCATTGCCCCATTCTTGGAACACAGGCTTTAGCCCAGACAGCATCTCCATCGTCACGCCAGGCCGGATTGTATCATCGACGGATATCACAGTCCCGCGAATTTCGACTGGAATAATTTCCTCAGAGAAGATGCCGGTGGCCATCGCCTATCATTGTGATCAAGATGCAACACGGAGAAATGTGGACGTACAGACCTTGGTTGCACGAGTATGTGATATGAGGGCATACTCATCTTGCTTCTGTCGTGAGACTTGATAGGTTTGAGCGACCATTTCAGACGTCCAACCCATAGGCTACAGATATATTAGTATTTGCTCGATATAGCTCACCCAGACACACTTGGATGCAGTCGTGAGCCCGGGGAATTTCGTCCACGGATTCAGCAATAACAGGTGTAGGACGAGGGCTGCACGAAGATTAAGATTAGTGTGCCACAGACTGTTGGAGACTTGCTTCAGTGTCATATTCTCCACTCCGATTGCCATGCCCATGGATATCTCGCCCGACTGAATAGCATGGGCAATGTTTCGAATGGCCATAAGGCCAGACGAACATAGCCTGTTCACTGTTGAGATAGGAACATCGTGAGGAATGCCAGATGCGAGAGCAGCAGCTCGCGACGAATACATTGGAGAAGGAGGATGACATGTGCCTAGAGAAAGTTAATACAGAAACACACAACAGGGCAGGGCTTCCACTCACCAACGCAAATGTCGTCAAGCTTCGCAGGGTCCAGCTTTGTCTTCTCAAAGGTCGCCTAAGATTCAGTAGGGTTCATGAGTCACTGTAGGAGTCCCCAAACAACCCATCAACCTTGAGTAGAGCTTGCATCATTTCATCCACTGGGACATCTCTGAATTGGCCCTTTCTGTTCTTCCCCATCGCGGTGCGCTTTGCAAAGGTGATGACTATATCATCTGGGTTCTTCTGCAGTACCGCAGAGATGCCCTTGCCGCTATGTGTGGAGGCGTTACGCATCGTAGACGGGATCCTAGCACGAAGGACTGCCACAGCGCTAGCGAACATGAAGAAAACCGGGATCCTCAAAAGGCATCATGTGTGAGATTTAAGTATGGATTGTATGAATATTATTACGAGTGTGTCCCCCGCTGATCGGATCATTAAGTTCGGAACGACGGTTCTCCTTCGAGTGCTCAAGGCATGATTAGAGGTTCAAAATATACAACTCGCATGTGCAGTAACGATTGGAGTAATTATAGTTTTACGTCGCAGAATATTTCCGCAATTGGTTCTCTAGACTTGATGATCGTCGTAACCTCGCAGCTGTTCTCAAGTTCATCTAAATCATCACCCTCCAGCAACCCTCCTGGCAACCATCGGAAACTTGGCAAACTGGGAGTGTGTAAAACGTCCGCTTCTTCAGCTTCATCAGAGCTTGAGTCAGACTCGGAATCCTGGAAGTACTAGTGTAAACAAAGACTCAAAACACCGACAGCGTTTACACCCACTGTTACAGGAGCATCCCGCTCATCGCCAGCACCATCCGCGAATTTTGGATACGGAACCCAAGCTTAATTGGAAACGATCAGCTACGACAGCAGCAACGAACAAGCGTGGCTCACCCTCGACATGTAAATAGAAGAAATGATCCTCTCCTGAAATGCAAGGGATGATGACGGCTGATCCATTACTCTCAACCTCTGCACAAGGGGTATCCGCATGCAGTGTGTCAAATAACCTGAAACAAGACGGACTGAAGACGCTGCCAAGAATCCAGGTGCCAACGAAGCGAAGCCACATTACCGTGCGGTTAGGTAGTTCATCATATGCCATGCGATCCATGATGGTGAACTGCCGCTGGTCAGGCCAGACAGCGACGAGAGAAATGTCGCAGCTAGACATGTCACAGGCTAATACGAGAGAGGAAGTAAAAAGGAGACTGGATCATGGATTGCGAACAGGACCAAAAAGGTTGTCTCACTTCTACTCCGTGTCTGCTTGACGTCATCCAAGTACTATTGCATCAGGACAACAGTTTTGGCATTGTCACGGGTGTTGTGTACGTGCATGGAAAACTGCTATATATCCAAGTCCTCATCCGGATCATCGTCATCGATATCATCAGCAGAATCAGGGTCATACAGAATCGCCCCAGCTGTTGTAGCAGGGTTGCCTGAAGTCGAGATTAAAATGACATAAAGCATAGAGAACTGGAACACCACCTTCGTGTGCGTAAGGTAGGGGGACTTGAGCTCGTGATTTCTCCTGCGACGGCGTGAGGTTTAGATTGAACGATACGTTCTGCGTTGGATCCGGTCGAGCCTATATTTTGGTCAGATATATGATTTCACGTCAAGGAGGCGTTCGCCCTCACCTCCTCCGCGTTTCTCCTAGTCCAAATACTTGCAAGGCTGTCAAGAGCTTGCAGGTCGCACGGGACATCTCCTTTCCAGCCCTCGACACTCCTCTCTACACCACGCTTACTCCCACCCCTTATAAGGATCTCCACAACGAATTCCCTTGTGCCCTTACTCACCCACGCACCGGCACTGGTCCCATTACCTTCGGGTCCATAAACTAGGCGCTCACTTTCGTGTGTGCGCTCAGAAAAAGGGATGAAGACACTCCAGAATTTCTCCGCCGGGCCAGCTGGTGGAGGATGTGTAAAATATGCAGAGGCGATGTGCGTAATTATGGCTGGGGGATGTGCAGTCAGATGCATAAGCGTTGGTGATAGGGAATTTTGAGTCAGTAGTTCGAGAAGAGGGCTGGGCTGGATGTGGAATGCGAGGATCGAAGATTCTTGAGGAAGATTAGTAGGCGCATAGACATCAATCGTGCTTTGGACATACCTGAACGCGTTGTAACTAGCCCTAGGAGTGTCCGAATAAACTTGTAAGCTTTTGGTGCAGATCCGAGGTCAGATGCCAATGTGTCCACCGAGTCGATGATTACATTCAATGATCCCGGAGGTACTACGAGGTTCGCTAGTCAGAAAATCATGCTCATCAGACGCGCTGATACTGACCAGAATTGACACGAGCCAGTATCTCGTCCTGAGGACCACACCACAGGTCGTCATATCCGGGAATTCGCCCAGTGAAGTCGAACGTAATGATATTTGGAGTTTCATCAACATTTGTCAGGTTCGATGGAGGATGCAAGAAGCAAAACAGCAGAGTCTGAGTAGTTGGTCTGAAATTTGATATCAGATTCCTCAAGATGGGATAACATGTCTGTGCGGAAGACGATTGAAGGATGATCAGTGGTTGATGTGGTTTGAATCCTGTTGGGTTGCTGATGATGGAAGAGAGTAAGGACATCTTCTCTTTGTGATGACTCCAAGTTGCTTCGACATGATATGGTTCAAGTCACCGTGACTGGAACCACTCCTTGAAGTCCTTGCACTAACGGTGCCACTGCTCAGCATAGTCTCCCATAGACAGATCTTTACGAAGGAAGGTGGTCGCTCCTTCTAAGTTCTAACTACGACATAAAACAATTGACTTTACGAAACAGTATCCTGTTTTTCCCACTGTGCCCTCCGGAGAACGAGTAGGTCAAATTTCCACCCATAAATGCCAAGCTTGCCAACAGGCTTCTCTAAAGCAAATCCGGCGTCGCGGATGCACTTTTGCGCATACAGTATCAGGGAAGTGGTGGTCACCTTGATTTCTTTGACTGCATTGTCCGCTTTGAATGCATGCTGTATGGCATGTGCGAGCAAGTCCTTTTGAATCCCTGCTTTCCTATATGGCTCCTCGATATAGAAATGACGGATTGTAGCGACAGATGATGTTCCCTGAGGCATTGTATGCTTCGACTTCAGAGAGGAGGTTAGCTTTTCCTTGACCATAAGCGTATCTTGCGATTGAGAGTCCTTGGACGCGTCGATAGCTATGAGACCGACGAACTTTCCGGAATATTCAAGGATGAAAAAGCCCGAGGAGGGAGACCGCCGATAATAGTTTGCAATGTCCGCGACATCTGGTCTTCGCAACAAGTCGAGAGACGCATCTTCGAAGTGTGAGCGATTGAACCTATCAAGGTAAATTATTGAGCAGTCCGCAATGTGTGCGTATCAACACACCAATCCATGAGGTAGAGTATAACAGCGCCCCAGCATCCAAATGCTGGAAGAGGTGGCAAATAACCAAGAAACCCGTACTCTGGTCTAGGCCACCAGTCGAGATATTGGATCATGATGCATGACAAGGCTACCCAGGCACTGAGCGTGAATGGGTGGAAAAAGGCTACATAATTGTTTGGTTAACTCATCGCGAGAAAGCTAAAGACGACACGTACCACTTTGATTTGCGACTGCGAGACACTCCATTGAAGCCTTTCCGATGCTAAACTTGACCAGTCTGTCATCGGAAGGCTCATACAACCGGATGCGCGCATCACCTTCTGTCATGATTGCACCGTGCAAATGAATGGGGCGTGAGGATGAAACAATTTCTACTCCTGGCCAGTACTGGCATGATTTGTAGCAACTTTTCATCGCACGTTTGTCCGGGCCAAGTCCAGGCACGATACTAATACTTCACGGTTTCATAGCAGCCTGAGTGCAGGCCTCAGGATTCGGAAGTCAAACAACACCCTTTGAGGTGTAAGCACATGCATGTACAGCGCATATTAGTGCTCGAGGCAATGATTATCGATGATGTCTATTCTTTTCTCAAAGACTTTACTTCAAAATTTCCAAACCAGACTAGCTAGACTTCAAGTTGCTTCACACACTTAATCGAACGTGGGTTGAACTACCTGCCAGGTCCTGCCTGACTCTACATTATCATCTCTACGACCATGCTCATCGCCAAAACGTTTCACGACTTGCCCAGCAAACTCGACAATGGGCGTCCAATCCGTATCTTTGTGGTCTCTCCTGTTGTTCCAAACTATCCACAAGCAAAGTTTCCTGGTAAGCCGTATGCTATTGCCGATCTTACCTCTTGAAGCTGATCTAGTGGTGGATGACAACAGGTGTAGTATGCTTCAGGTGGGCCTAAGTCTGGTGGGATGGACTCACGCTCGATTGTTCACAACCGTCAGTGAAATCTATCAAGTGACAGGGCCAGTGGAAAGGTTCGCTGGTCAGATCGCGAGCCAGGGATATGTTGTTGCTTGCCCATCGAGTTACCATGAGTTTGAGGGACCAGAGGCCATCCCGTACGATACCGAAGGTTTGTCTCATTCTTGACATCTTTCATTCGTTGTTCATCAGTGTCAATATCAGGGACTGATAGGGGGAACAGATACAAGGCAAGTGACTTCACATCGTGACGGTTTGCATTCTCATCTACTTTATGTCAGATTGAGAAAGACGTAGCTGCCTATGACGAGGTCAGCTTCATGACTCTGTTGTCGTTAGACTTCTGGGTATTTAGTGTGATCTAGGATGCTACGCTCTCCGTCGATCTTCTGGTTTCATTGCCAAACTGCAACGGTCGCATTGCAGGTTTGTCAACGAGCCTTTCGTTAGCATACTAGACATTGAAATGTTCCTCAGCGACGGGAATGTGCTTGGGAGGGCACTTGGTGCGTCTGTCAGTCCTGCGTGTAGTGCCACATCTTTGAATACGTAGACCTTAGGCATTTCGGGTAAGTGATAGGGCGACGATGCTACCAACAAGTTCTTGATAACCTTTGCGAAGGCTGCTTTTGATCCCCGTGTGCTATCCTCAGTCTGCTTCTTTGCGACTGATGTTCACAGTGCAACCCTGGGCAAAGGCAAGAATGACAACTCTCTAGCGCGTGTTCACAAGGGAGATATGACAGGCAAAGGTGAACTCGTGGTATGTTTTTTTTTGAAATTGAGAAGGGCAGTGACATATCATACTGAAACATTTTGTAGATGATCTTCGGGAAACAGGTACGTGAGGGCGTTTAGGAGAGGCTTGTCCAACCTTAGTGCCGCTAGGACACACATGTCCCCCGCGAAGGTCGTGATCTCATCCGCAAGACTCTTGAGGATGCCGAGGTGCCCTGCTCTGTAGGTTAAATGGTTTAGCGTGCATTTCTAGAATGTTCACCACAATTGCAGTTTCTGGAAGTGCAGGCGCAGCATGCGTTCATCAGAGATGAATCTTCGAAAGGTCGATGGGACGCTGCTCTCACGCGGTCCTTGTTTACATTCATGATGGAAGTGTTTGATAGAACCATCGGGAGAGATCTTGGGCCCAAAGTCGACAAAGGAGAGAAAGTTGAGCACGTATGCTAGATCTGTGGTAAATATCATGGGTCACAAGGTATGAATTTGATAAAGATCCGCTGGAGTCTGGGAAGCTTTGATACACGCCAATTGCGATGGAAGAAGGGACAATGAATAAAAATATTGATACAATAAGTCCCTTCGTTCTTATTCGAGACAACATCTCCGCGACATTAGTAAACAGGCGAGCGAGGCCACTGGTCATGACCTCGCTGCCAGCTTTGTTAATCGTGCATACAAATGATGATAGTAAACACATTGCAGGTATGAATACCGTATGGGTGGCACCAGAGAGAGAGGGAGAGAGCAAACAGCAGAAGGCCGGAAAGGAAAGAATATGAATACGGCAGTTCTACATCTATTACTTCTTCTTGGTAGCCTTCTCCGCAGACTTCGTCACTGAAGAGAATGTCAATCAGTAAATTCGTTCAAAAGGATTGGCTGGGGGAACTCACCCTTTCCGCCAGACTTGTCAGTCTTGTCGACCGACTTGATGACACCGACAGCAACTGTCTGTCTCATGTCACGGACGGCGAAGCGACCCAGAGGTGGGTATTCATTGTAGGACTCGACACACATGGGCTTAGAGGGAACAAGTTTGACGATGCAAGCATCACCAGACTTGACAAACTTGGGAGATGCCTCGAGGGACTTTCCACTCCGACGATCAATCTTCTCAATCAACTCGGCGAACTTGCAAGCAATGTGGGCGGTGTGGCAATCAAGCACTGGAGCGTAGCCAGCACCGATCTGACCAGGGTGGTTGAGAACGATGACCTGAGCATTGAAGGAAGCGGCTTCCTTAGCGGGGTCGTTCTTAGAGTCAGAAGCAACGTTGCCACGACGGATATCCTTGACCGAAACGTTTCTGGAAGGAGATATATATAAGCATGAAAATTAGGAAAACAAATAACAAATGCGGACTTGACGTTGAAACCGACGTTGTCTCCGGGAAGACCCTCAACAAGCTGCTCGTGGTGCATTTCAACGGACTTGACTTCAGTGGTCACGTTCGAAGGAGCGAAGGTAACGACCATGCCAGCCTTGATGACACCAGTCTCGACACGACCGACGGGCACAGTGCCAATACCACCGATCTTGTAGACATCCTGGAGGGGAAGACGGAGGGGCTTGTCGGAAGGACGGACAGGAGGCTCGATGGCGTCAATAGCATCGAGGAGGGTCTTGCCCTTAACAACACCGCCCTTGGTCTCCTTGGTCCAACCCTTGTACCATGGCATGCTGTGCGACATGAGAATGTGATTAATTAGGAGTACAAATGACACTTACTTGGGGGACTCCTCCAACATGTTGTCACCGTGCCAACCAGAGATGGGGACGAATGCAACAGCCTTGGGGTTGTAACCGACTTTCTTGATGAAGGTGGAGGTTTCCTTGATAATTTCGTTGAAACGGTCCTCACTCCACTAAATTCAGGTGTCAGTGCATGAATTGTTAGAAGTGTCAGCTCATCTTACCTTGGTCGTGTCCATCTTGTTGACGGCAACAATGAGCTGACGGACACCGAGAGTGAACGCCAAGAGGGCGTGCTCACGGGTCTGACCGTCCTTGGAGATACCAGCCTCGAACTCACCAGTACCACCAGCAATAATGAGGATGGCACAGTCAGCCTGAGAGGTACCAGTAATCATGTTCTTGATGAAGTCACGGTGTCCTGGGGCATCAATGACCTGGAAAATGGATAAGCAGATATTACTCCGGAATTCGTCAGTAAAACCTACAGTAACCATGTACTTGGGGGTCTCGAACTTCCACAGAGCAATATCGATCGTGATACCACGTTCACGCTCAGCCTTTAGCTTGTCGAGCACCCATGCTGAAGATCGTTATCAGTGATGTTACTGAGATGTAGATTATCGAGTCGCTCACCATATTTGAAGGAACCCTTGCCGAGCTCAGCAGCTTCCTTTTCGAACTTTTCGATGGTACGCTTGTCGATACCACCGCACTTGTAGATCAAGTGACCAGTAGTGGTAGATTTACCAGAATCGACGTGACCGATGACTGCGATGGATCAGATCAATAAGCCAAGTGTAGATGATGAGATACGCACCGACAACGTTAACGTGAATCTTTTCTTTTCCCATTTTGGAGGATTTCTGTCCAATGGTGCGATCGTTAGTGATTGATCCTTCAAAAAGGTGGATCGGCAGTGATCATAGTAATCGGAGACCAGGTGATGTAAAATCGCAGAATGGCATCGCGCGATGATGATAAGGACATCGGGGCATGCCATCGCGCTAGTAACCAGGGTCTTTTTGAAGATCGGAAAAGAAAATCAGACTCACTTAAGTGTACAGAAAGAGAGAAAAACAGAGAGGAATGGGATGTGGTGGTAAGAAAGAAAGAGAGAGCCTGTTGATTCCGCTGATAGTTATACCTTCCCAAAGGAAAATTTTTATCAATCTGGTGATTTGATATGCCGCCGTGACTCCGCTCGGCACCGGCCGCGTGGCGCCGGACTGGCCGAGTCATTTTACACTGGCTGACTCCTGGCGGACTCGAACCTCCCGATCAATTTGATACAATTCGCAGGTATGATTAATCTATAAGAGGAGGGTTGCGATGTGCTACAGCCTATCGATAACAATGCGCGCTAGCTAGTTGAAACAGATCAATATTATAAGGCCTCATAGCAGATCGATGCTGATACTGTGAGATTTGATGGTTTCAGATAAAAAGAAACGACACAAAAGGATAGAGAGAAGATAGGCTGAATAGATCCTCATGAGGATCTGACAAAAAAAATACCTACCTCGTTGCCTTCAATCAAGTGACACGCGCTGGAAACGCGCTCGGTTGTGGAGATAGGTGTTGATAATTACCAAAGGGCAGCTCCATCCCCCAACCCTTTCCCCCGCTCAAAAATCGGCACTGCAGAATGCTCTCAAACGTAGGTCTTGCACCCACTTCCACTTGCAAGCAAGCTCTGACAAGGGCAGCAGCATCTCCTGTTGCTCCACCTCCATCTTCTTCCTCTCCTTCTTTCTCCTTATCATCACCGCACCGCTCATCCAGTGCAATAGATGCGTTCGTGAACGGCGAGGTCAACCCCTCTTGCGCTTCAGCTGCCGTAACGAAAGGGCATTCTCCTACGAGAAGGACGTATGCCACAACACCAAACGCCCATACATCTTGCTCCTTCCCGTGATATCGCTCCCCACGCAGTATTTCAGGGCCTGCATAGTCCAATCTTGATTGGGTGAGCAACTGCATTGACAAGTAGAAGGCGCGAGTACAGAGAAAACTTACGTCCCACTGAATGTGTCCCATCCGTTCTTCTTCACAAGTCCCGAACTTCCGAAGTCTATCAAGACGCATTTGCCATTTGGTCCAAGGACGACGTTCTCATCCTTTATGTCTCGATGAACTGACAATGAATCAGTATATCACCAAGAGATTCTGATTCTGGAGTTGAACTACCAACCTATCCCATGAGAATGCAAGAAACATAGAGCATCTGCAAGCTGTCCGAGATAGCTGCGAACATCAAAGGGCGACAGTCCCTGGGGGTAGGCCTCCACGAGATCAAATAGATCTGTTGGAACAGGCTCATCGGACTTCATTTCAGGCGTGGAAGATGGTAGGACAAGATAGTAATAATGGTTGTCTTCGAAGAAATCCACCAGGGGGCAGATATTTGGATGTCCCTTAATTTCTTTTCCTTCTTCCCACCTGTCATCGTGGTCCATGTGAACACAGTCAGGCTGCGAACGTGTTGTGTCACCGTCGGTTCCAGCGAGAGGCCGACATCGTGATGGATCCCAAGGCCGTACTGCGGGTAAGGTGTACGACGTTGACGATATGACAGACATGACGAAAATTTCTATTGGTATCGTGCCAAACCGTGGATGTCGTTTCCAACAGTCAGCAAGAATGCGAGACTTGATTATTTGTTTCAAGACCAATGGCGGCTTGTCCCATTGTCAGACCACAAGAATCAAAGTGAGAGTCTGAAGGATAAAACCTCACCCCAAGAGATCCATCTGTTTTGTATTCGCGTGCTCTTTTGACGAGGCCATAAGCGCCCCGGCCGATCTCACCTTCGATAAAAAAATCTGATATGGTCTTGACATCGGGTAATGAAGAGGCTTCACGAGCGGGGGTCGGAGGACAGGTGCTTGCAACGGAGGACAATGTACTTCCAGTGCTTCCTGACCGATGTAGAATTGTTGGCATCGTAGGAGGCGGTGAAGGCGGCTCTATCGGGGCTATCATAACGCGTCCTGCGATGAGTGATACCCGTTGCTGTGAAGACCTCCTGCGAGGTCGTGACATAGTGGGTGAACGGGGAGGTGGTGGACAATGTGCTTCAGACACATTCGGCTGAAGTGGGGTTGTTAAATGCAATGACAAGCGCGATAGCGAACGAGACGGAGAATCAGAGATCGGAGAGTCCGTTAGGTTGGGAGTAGATGCGGACGGGGATATCGTGAATGGTTCGCGGCCGGAAGAGGTTGTTTGTGATTCAGAAAGCAATCGAACAGAGACTGGAGAGACCAGTAGAGACGGCCGGGTAGCTATTGCGGGCTTAGAGACTTGGTGCTTTGGAAGATCCTGTGAAATGATTGGTGGTTTTTTCTCTAATGGACATTCAGGTTGTGATATGACTTCAACTTCATCGTCATCTTTCGTCGACCAATCAAAGCCGCGACCTATCGATGTGACTCCCCAGCTGCTTCCGACACTGGTCGACCTGTACAGCAATGGGGGACCTGAGGATAACCAATGATCATCTTCGTCAAAGGCAAAATCAATGGGAGTCGCGGCAAGCATGAAATTATGCGCTGGTGAGCCCTTAGTACAAGACACAAAGCGGAAACGGAATGTGAAAGGATGAGAAACAGAGCGAGCGCCAGAATCACTTGATCATCAAGCTCCTTAAGTATAGCATGGAGGACTTGTCATCCACCAGTAAGACATTAAAGGCCGGCATTGTTCTCACGCTTCTCCGGCCCAAGCTACCCCACACACGTTTTGTCACTTACGTCCATTGTACTTACTAGTACAATGATTCAGAAACAGGTTTGACGATGACTGCGAGTATATCGCCTCATGGACCTTTCAGCAGTTCCATGCATCCAAACACCAACAGATTATCATACTACCTCGACGACGTGGTGGCCCACTGAATCACACACTCCAACATGACGACCTTTGGCTTTCGTTTCTGCAGCAGATTCATCGAGAATTAATAGCTGGGACCCATTGCGGCTGTGCCACCTCTTGAAAATTATAATGCAAGTGTTGATTTTCCATGAAATCTAGCCGATTTCCTGCATTGTGGCGCGCATTTCTTAGAGGGTGCAGCGCCACTGCAGCCTCAGATCTCAGGGCTGCTTTCCTCGGCGAGTCCTCTGCATACACGCGGAATGGATCTGTTTGTACACGAAGTGCACCCAAAGGTGCTTAATGTGAGAGCATATCCATTGACCCGCATAAGCTTATAGGTTTATTCAGAGGCGGATTATTTGGGTAAATCGATTTGCTTTTCTCTCTCATTTGAATAAATAAACTTTCAGTCTTGTTCAAATTTACATCATTCTCGCGCGGTTATCAAATCAACTGCTGCAGGTGCATGGGACGCCCGGCTGCACATATGGTCATGACCTTGTCTACAATCTTGGAACTTCATCTGTAGCACAGCAGTACCGCTGATGGGAGGGGCGCGCTCTTGAATACGTGAGAAGATCATATAGATACACCGTGACATGTACAAGGCAATATCTGACCTCTCACACGCAGCCGCGGCACTCTGAATCTGGCGGGAAAGTTTCAAGCAACCTGCTTCATCTACGGGCAACTGTCATCGTAGGCAAGGACAATGTTCCTTCTATCTGATTTGGCAGAGAGGAAAACATAATTTCCCTAGTTAGACCATGAGAGAAGTAAGCCAATCGTTCCTTTTCTATATTATGCGGAGACGGTGTAATCTGAAATCGTTGATCGTATCTGAGCTAGAGTACGGGAAATAGACAAGTAGTGTATATGTTGTAGTGAGTATGTATGTCTCGACGGTACAGGGGAAGTCCAGCACAGCCACCAAATTGTTTGGTTCTATTTGGAGCGCATACCACCAGTAAGCAGAAACTAGTGGACAAGTAAGCCGTCGTTCCCAAAATCTAAAACTCGCGGGTGAGTCTCTTTATGCTAGTGTCGAACAAGTCCACAACACAGTCCGATGTCGATATTATTCGATTCTGAAGAGTTTGAGCCCAAACAAGTGGTTGGATGGATGGATTCAAACTTGGATGTGTTGATGTGGCCACCCTGGAATCCGGCATCTCCGCTGAAAGTCAACCACTAACCAATCCTTCAGACCGCCATGGCCATCAAGATCCCCATCGTCAAGAAGCGCACCAAGCACTTTAAGTGCGTATGAAGCAGCAGCATCTCTTCATAATTCAGGACTCATTTTCTCTATCACAGGCGCCACCAGTCCGACCGTTACCACAGCGTCAAGGAAGCATGGCGGAAACCCAAGGGTATTGACAACAGAGTGAGGCGTCGGTTTAAAGGGCAGCTTCCAATGCCCAAGATTGGTTACGGGAGCAACAAGAAGGTAGAGAGGCTCCTTCGCTACTAGATGCTCCTGCTTATGTTTTGTACTAGACCCGCCACCTTCTCCCCAACGGCCTGAAGAAGTTCCTCGTCAGCAACGTCAAGGAAGTTGAACTCCTCCTGATGCACAACAAAAGCTACGCGGCCGAGATAGCACACAACGTCAGCAGCCGCAACCGCAATATTATTCTTGAGCGGTAAGTCTTAATTACTTCTGAGTCTTGTGTGCTTTGAGATTCTGATGTGTTGCGGTGTTTAGAGCAAAAGCTCTTGGAGTGAAGGTGACGAACTCTGCAGCACGGCTGCGGTCAGAAGAGTGATTTGTTGTTGTCGTTTCCCATTCACGCCATTCCCATGTATCCATTTCATATGCTGGAGATAATCTCGACATGCAAGCATGCTTCAGACTGAATTCTGTATCGTCAATTTGAGTAAGATTGGTCACATGAGGATACTGTGCTATTCTTGCAATATTCCTGTCTTGCCGCTTCATCTAGGTTGATAACCTGAGATTGCCTAATGAGGCACGCGATCAACATCGCCGCTCATTGATCAAAGGAGGTGCACTCTATCACCTTTACCTGAACCACCCACCATGTCCCTCAAATCTAGGCATGAAAACGATCGCTGCATACACTCATAGCTAACCAACACGTCCAACAGACCGGCTGTATTTGCTGCAAAGTCGTGGTATTCAGCAGATGGTTCGTTGCCTCGCCATATCATCCACTCAAGCACTACATATCTTTTCTTAAACAATAGGTGACACCCTCAATACTGAACTCTCGAACTGGCTAGCTGGCGTTAAACCTACTGACGAGGACGACTTTGCGCCGCCTGTCGCAGGATGCAAAGCGATCATCGCTCCGTACGTTCCCACTCCTGCCACTCCTTTGTTCCTAAGTTGGATCTACTAGACATGCTGGGTACTTCTACTCTGGCCCTGCAGCTGCTTGGGCGTACAAGAGCATATCTACTGCTGGAATGTGAGTGCCTCTCTACCAATCACTACCTGTGATGAGATACATCACCGCGCAGCTCCCGAGTATTCATCCTAGGCCCATCGCACGCATTCCATCTCGGTGGATGTGCACTCTCGAAATGCGAGACGTACGAGACGCCACTAGGAAACCTCACATTAGACAGGGAAGGTACGTCCTACACACAAACAATTACACAGATCTAAGTCCACACCCAAGTCATCGAAGAACTCTACAAGACCAAACAATTCGAGTACCTCCAACCACGCAGGGACCAAGGCGAGCACAGTATTGAGATGCACCTGCCCTACGTATACAAAGTGTTCGAGGGGTAAGCTATGCCCCATCACTCCTTCTCCTCGTCCGTTTCGAGCCTGGTTCGCAGGTGCATCGAAAATATCAAGATTGTGCCGATCATGGTCGGTGCTATCGATCAGGAGCAGGAAGAAGAGTATGGGAAGATTTTAGCGCCGTACCTTGAGAGGGACGATACTCTCTTTGTTATCTCTTCTGATTTTTGTCATTGGTGCGTTTGTTTTAGTGGCGCCAGGTGCATTGACATATGGTACATAGGGGCCACTCGCATTACGGATACACGTTCTATTATCCCAAGACGATCCCTAGCGATGTTCCCGGTGTTAATCTCCGCCGTAGCGGTCCGCGCCCGTCACCTTCTCGACCCATCCACGCGTCCATTTCAGATCTGGACCACGAAGCGATGAATATCCTCGCTCAACAGCCTGCGTCTACCGCACACGCGAAATTTGTAGCGTACCTAGAGCGCACGCATAATACAATCTGCGGACGACATCCCATCGGTGTGTTGATGGGTGCGCTCAGTGCATTGGAGGAGAAAGGCAAGCAGGCGAGAATGAAATGGGTGCGATATGAGCAGAGCAATCAGTGTGTGTCATTTGATGATTGGAGCGTGAGTTATGCGAGTGCGTATGTTACTTTTTAGAGGCGACGTGCACAACTATTGGAATGTATAACAACACCATCAATGAGCAATACATTTGACTACAGATTATATGCACGGCTGTCGAGCGCTGGGTCCAAACTGCTGACCCATTGTCTACCTGAGGACAGGAAACCGCAGGTAGACACAATGCGCTACGAGTCGCTCTGAGCCCTGAGGAAGTTCTCCCAAACGGCCACAACGCGTCTGTGAGACTAGAATGGGGCGTAAGGTGCGAGTGAATGAGCGGGTAGCTTTATACCCAGAGCCCATCGGATGATTTCGGGCGGAAATTAATTGTGTGCGGTGAGAGCCAAATTTTTTATTGGACGCACGTTGTCGCTCTTGACGGGTGTGGGTTCGAGATTGTGGGGTAATTTCAGATCACATCAAAACGTGCTTTCGTGTGTGCATTATGGCAAAATAATGATTGCATGAGCCTCGAGAAAGACACAGGTAGAGGTAAAAAAAGATAACAGACAAATCGAACCAAAGAAAATGATATGTATGAGCGGGTGTAATCAGCATCAGCGTCAGTCTCAATCAGTACACATTAAATCAAGCCATCAATCGAGCCATTCTGCAACCTTGGGGGCGCCTATCATGCGCGTATAACTCCCCTACGAGAGTGAGGGGAATGCGGTCTCGTCGTCCACGTTGACGGCAGATGCACCTTGAGCGGAATGACCGTTCGCGCCACCGCGTCCGCGTCCCCCACGACCACGACCCCTCTCGCCACGGCTCCGCTCCCCGCCACCCCTGTCACCACCACGACCGCCACGACCGCCACGGCTTGGGCGTTCGAAGCGAGCTTCGATCTCGATGAAGACTTTTTCGTCTTTCTTGGTGCGGGCCTTGGGGGCAGATTTGGCCTGGGGATATGTGAGCTACGATTAACAATAATAAGAAGAAATGTACCTTTGCAGCGAAATACTCCAGTTCGTCCTTCTGTAAGGGTGCAGCGCCCTTGAAGACATCGTCATCCGCACCGTCATTGGGTTTTCTAACGTCCAACTTGGGGACGAGTGCGTTTTCCTTCTCGCGCTGTTGTGCGAGGTACTGGTCGAAAGTGAGGGTGTTATCTTCCTCCTCCTCTCTGTCACCGCGCCTTTCACGCTTTTCACCTGATTGAGGCTTTTCTGCACCTTCTGCTGCGGGAGGGGCAGCCCAGTCATCAGCAGGAGGAGCATCTGCGGGGGCAGCCCAGTCATTTGAAGGGGCTTCAGCTGCTGGGCTAGCCCAGTTGTTTAGACCGCCAGTAGCGTTTGCGTTCTCTGCAAAAGCGTCATTTGTAGCGGCTTCCTCTGTTTTGCGCTCTGTTTCGCCGTCATCGCCACCCCAAGAGTTGTGGACTTTTTTGTCAGAGTCGCTGGGTGAAAGGGTAAGGGGAGGGGGTGAAGAATGAGGAAGGGGGACTTACGTTTTTCCGGTTTGACTGTGCTTGTCAAATGGACGGCCACGGCCACGATCACCACGACCGCGGCCTCTTCCACGACCTTCTTTGCGCTCGCCATCGACTTTTATGTATGAGATATGGGAGAGAAAAAAGGAAAGGACTCACATCGCCTTGGTTTTGGCTCTGCAGCTGGTTGGTCATCAGTCGGAGGGGCACTAGCAGGGGGTGCAGCGCCCCCACGCTGGTAGTATCTGCCACCACGAGAGGCAGGGCCTCCGCGTCCACGACCACGAGTTGGTTGTGATTGTGGAGGGGGTGCTGGCGGAGCAGGCTCAGATGCAGGGGGAGGAGTGGATGGCCTGTCCTCTGTTTATATGTGAAAGTAAGCGACAGAATGACATTAAAAAGCAACAACCTGCCGTCCAAGAGTGCAAAAGGGTTTCTTGTGGCCACCGACATGGCCCGTTTTGAAGGATCAATCAGACGGTAAGGATGAGATTGGAGTGAGTTGTGATGACCCCGTAAACACGAACCGGGGTCCATTCAAGCCACAAAGAATCGGCTGTACAGTTCATGACACGTGCTACGTATAAAAACCAGTCTAATTCGAAGTCGGAAGAGTTACGCTTATAACAACAGGTAAGTCCATGCAATTCGAAGACGACGACGACGACGTTTTAACTGAAATTATAGCCTTGAAAAGCATCTCGACGAGTTTTACCCGCCTTTTTGGATGGTTGTAGAACGAGGACCTTGAGACCGTCATAAATGGGCTGGAGAGTGATAAAAAGTGATGGGACTTGGGTGCGGTGCGTTCGTAGTGGAGACTTTTCATGGTCACCGTTTGGACGAAATTCGCAATGTCTCGTTGTACAAGTTATAATGCTAGTGATTCTGATTCTTGATTCTTGAAATCGATTCTTGCTTTGATCCGGATAGTCTCGGTTACAAAATTCAATAGTCTCTCACGAGTACTTCTCTTTCTTCAATGTCATGGCCGCAAGACGAATGGACATTTCATCGCTACTTTGCGACGACGACGACGACAACGACGACGAGCAACAGTCCTCATCATCAATTTATCAGCCTGTTATTCTAGCTCCACATCTTCGTGGTAAACACGCACGACCACGCGAACTAACTTCACCCAACATGCCACCCAGAACTATCGACGCCCTACTACACCACCCAATTCAATCTTCACCACGTCCAGATTCATCTCACTCCCATTCTTCAGTAAACGCTCTCCTCAATCCAGTTCGTTCCCCTTTTGTCAGTATCCCTCTTTTATCGTCTCCTTTATCTCTCAATCCTACACAGTCAATGTCACATCCCCGGACAGGCCTTGATGCTCTCGTTCATGCTGCTTCAGAAGAACGAAGACGTATCAGTGCAGGTTCTTCAACAAGCGAATCTAGCAGCAGTCCAGTCAGCTTACCGCCTCCTCGTCCTTATCCATTCTACATCACAGACGACTCTCCTCGCCCACACAAGAGAGTACGAGAATCTCGCTCTCCAACACCACCTCAACGCTCAGCCCCAAACCCAAGTCCAACAGCGAGCGCCCTCAGCTCAACTCTCACAGGCCCCGGAATCCCACACCTACCTTCTCCCTCCAACGTACCCTTGTCAGGCCCAGGGATAACACCCACACACTATCAGCCCCCTCTACATCGTTCCCCAACAACAGCACGCCATTCCCCCATCGTCCCTACTCGAATGTCGCCCATCGTATACGCTGCAATGCGCTCTGACGTCCCCCGTCTCGGTAGGGCGGTATGGGATGAAGAAGAAGTCGACGATATCAGAAGGCGTGAGGATTCTCTCAGGCATATAGAACCAAGGGAGCGCCAGCACGATCTAGAGGACTATGTGCACAGACAAGATTTCGACATCCGCCAGCGCCAAGAACTAGATTTCCGCCAGCTCGACATCCGTCAGCGCCAAGAACTCGAGTTCCGCCAACGTCAGGAACTTGAGCACCGTCAGCACCTTCCAAACGATATCATTCTCAGACAGCACGAAGAGATCCTTCGACAACAAGAGCGAGAGCGCCGGCAGGGTGAAGGCCTTCTCCGCGCACAGGAAGAAGCTGCTGCATGGAAAGTAGAAGAGATGCGCGGGCGGCGAGAGGCGTTGCACCAATCCCCCCGGGAAGACTCCCAACGTCAGAAACGGGATAGATCCTTACATCGCCAACCATCTCTACATCGCCCAAAACGTGATACCTCTCTCCATCCCACGCACGATCCCCTCCTCCACCCAGATGATATGGATCCTCGGTATCAACAGTTGATGAGACAGCGAGATCAGGAACTGTTGCGTCAACAAGAGGAGAATCAAAGGAGGCAGGAGATCGAGCGGGAGTTGCAACGTCAAGAGTTTGAGCGCCGGCAGGGCGAGGAACTTCTTCGACAGCGAGAAGAGGCTGCTGCTCGGCAGGTGGAGGAGATCCGTGTGCGCCAGGAACAACGCCGTCGGGAGGCAGAGGCGAGAAGGCGCGAAGAAGAAGAGACCCAGCTGAAGGCCAAAGCTGAGATCGAACGCCTTCGTGCAGAAGCCGAGCAGCGTCAGCGGGAAGACATCATTCGCAAAAGGCAAGAGGAGGAAATCGAGAAGCGACGCCGTCAAGAGGAGCTCGAGAAACGGAGATTGGAAGAGGAGATTGAGCGCAGACGACAGGAAGAGGAGACCGAACGCAGACGCCAGGAAGAGGAGACCGAGCGCAGACGTCAAGAAGAGGAGGCTGAATGCCGACGCAGGGAGGAAGAAGCCCAGCGACGACGTATTGCCGAAGCTGAGCGCCAGCGCCTAGAGGCCGAGCTACGCCAGCGTGCAGAGGCCGAACGCGCAGAAGCCGTGCGCGCAGAGCTTGAGCATCGTCAACGCGCCGAGCGTGAACAGCGCCGCCGGGACGAAGAACAGAAGCGCCAAGAAGAGCTTGAGCGGATGCAGCGCGAGGTGATGTTGCATCGGCAGCGAGAGGAGGCTTTGCTCAAGCAGAGAGAAGAAGCACGCAAAGCCCGGGAGGAGGAGGATCGTGCGCGCAAACTGCGTGAACAAGCCGAGAGGAAAGAACGGGAAGAAGTTGAGCGCAAGCGTCTCCTAGAGCTCGAACTACAAGCTCAGCGAGAAGAGGCTGAACGCAGGCAGGAGGAGACCGAACGTCAGCGTTTAGAGCTCGAACGCAAACAGTTGGAGGAAGTTGAACGCCAGAAGCGAGAAGCCGAGCGATTGCGACTGGCTGAAGAAGTTGAACGTAAGGCACGGGAAGACCTTGAACGTGAGCAGCGGGAGGAACTTGACCGCCAACGATTGGCGGAGGAGCGGCGTCAACGTGAGGAGCAGATCCAACGCGAGGAACAGCAACGAGAGGAGCAGCGTCAACGAGAGGAACAGGAACAGCGTCAACGAGAGGAATTACAGTGGAAACAGCGTTCAGAAGCTTTGCGACGGCAGCAAGAGGAACTCGCGCTTCAACAACAGCAGGAGCTCGAGCGCCGACAGCAGCTCGAGCAAATGCAATTAGACGAACTCCAGCAGGACGAAGATGTAGACATGAGTCCAGACGTTGTGGAGGGCGAAGACGAACAACCACAGTCATCTATGCCTGCCTCTACATCCGGCTCCCCGGCTATCCAAAATTCGCCCCCGGCTGATGATAGCGCGGAACGCAACTTGCCTCCAATGTATCGTGGCAAGACAAAGGTACATTCTCCATCGCTCTTGCTCCCCCCAGCAAGTAAGGTGGAGGAGCAGGAGATGCGCATTCCTTCTCCCGTCCACGCTACTGCACCCACCACTGCGGAAGGCCCACGATCCCCTTTATACTCATCTTCCCCTCGCGTGTCTCCTACCCGTCCCTCCCACTCTCCCAAACACAAGATCGACCCCTCTTCTATGGATGTGGATGAGGAACTCTTGAGTCTAATTGAAGATCGCCCATCGTCACATCACAAAGCTTCGCGTCCAAAACCTAAACCGTCGCCTTCTCCGCAACGCCCATCTCCTCCAGATGACGAACTCATGCCCCCTCCCCCTGCTGCGCCTACCAAAAAGAAGACGGAACCAGCAAGGGCCGGGAAGAAGAAAGGGATGGCTGCTCCCAAGGTGATATTTTCTTTCATTTTGCGGTTTTAAGGTGACTTATTTTCGTGTCATAGCCTCCTCCGAAACCAAAGCCTCCACCCAAATCGCGCGCAAAACCTCCTCCAAAGACGAAAGTCAAGGAACCCACGCCGAAAGATGTTCTCAAGAACAGTCTCTTTGCAAAGCATGCTGCTGCCTCACGGTCACGCTCTGCGTCTGTCATGCCTATCGACGCAAAAGAAGAGCCGGAAGATGAAGACAGTGAGAGAGAGGACGACAAGCTGTACTGCGTGTGCAAAACACGATACGACGAAGATCGAGTCATGATTGCATGCGATCGGTTGGTGTTCCTCATTTCTCTTTTTTTTACGAGTGGAGCTGATGGAGCTGCGGTGTAGTTGTGACGAGTGGTATCATACGCAGTGCGTGAACATGCCTGACCTAGAGGTCGATCTCGTGGATCAGTTCATCTGCCCGGTGTGCATGCAAAGTGCGTCATCAGTATCGTGCAAAAATTCAACTTGTTCATTTCATTTTTCTGGATGCATTTACAGGTAACCCCCACTTGCACCTCCAGACGACGTATAAGCGCCGCTGCTTTTTCGGGTTGAAACATACAGACCCATCGTCGTCAAATGCGTGCCATAAACCCTCTCGAGGCGCTTTTTCCAAGTATTGCTCCGACGATTGCGGCATTAAGTACATGCAGATGCGTATTTTGCAATGGGAGCGCGGCGGCGGCAAACGCGACAAGCTCTGGGAAAGCGTCAAGAACGCAGAAAAGCGTGAGGGTGTCGTCGTCTGTGCGGATGTGAAGATGGAGATAGACAGAAAGCCATCACCCGCTCCCGTTTCTGCACAGAAGCGCAAGGCCGACCGTGAAATTGCATGCTTGAATACGCGCCTCGAGAATGTGGTGAAGGAGCGTGAGATGATGAAGCGTGAGATGGATATGGTGCTATGGAGGGAGAAGTTGGTGAAGCTTGCATCTGAACGTGCAGAAAGAGTGGATGAGTGTGGGTGGGATCAGAGGCTTTGTTTTGGTGAGGAGGAGTGGGATGATTTTGGTGCAGAGGTGTTGGAGAGCTATGAGGAGAAGGCAAAGGAGGAAGCGTCGGACGATGTCATGCAGGTGGATGGCATTACTACGAGTCATGGAGAGTGGTGGTGTACGGGGAAGAAAAAGTGCGAGCGACACGCTGGGTGAGCGTTATTTCATGGATTTTAACGTGGCAGATCTGACTGTGGCTTAGGTGGCAAAAACTTCGCGTTGCCGAGGTTGCTTTTGATAAAGAAACAAAGGAAACGATCCTCTCTACCCTCACCACTCGCGAACGCGAAATAAGGAAAGGAATTGAAGACATATTATACCCACCATCAACAAATGCCTCTCAGGCGCCGTCCAAGCCCTCACTTGCAGACCCGCCACTTAATGGCATTATCAAACCTCGGATTAACGGGGAGGCTGTAGAAAAGGGGAAGAAGAAGAAATCGTAATTCACGCCACTGTATTTCTAAGACATTTTTTTTTCTTGTTTGTTGTCAGTATTTGACGTCCTATTTCGCGTTTTTGCAGTTCTTGATAATGCTTTTCGTCTTTTCTTGTAGCCCTGACCTTTACTCGGTGATACCTGACATACGCTAGATGGACTCGATAAACCAATACGCCCATAGGCGGTATGCATGAGGAATGAATAAACAGTACTAGTACGATAGTTTATCAATAGCCATCGCCCTCGCCACCCTCCTTGCAAAACCCTTTTTGCTCATATAAGACCTTGGATTTGAAATCTTCGCGTGCTTTCTTATGTGCGATATCCCTCTTATGATATGGATCAAGAACGGAATAATCTACTTGTTGTAATGGGACGTCATCCTCCTGATCGAGATCCTGCGAAGAGACATGAACAACGTAAATGCGCCTGCTGCACGGAGCTCGAATACGTACGATTTCGCCAAGTAACACGACGTTCTCTCCGCGTATGAGAAAGAGACCGTGCCAATGCTCTGCGAATGCTTTACCGTGGTATATTCGCTCGACGGTGTCTTCGAGGACGAGGTTAGCTGAAAAAGCGGGTGAGTTGGGGGAGTCAGTGGACTATCGTATGCTCGACGAAAATAGATTCACCGAACTGATCATAAGAGCGTAATACACCGTGTAATTTTCGCCCGTCTCTGAGGACGACCAACATCTTTCCTGGGACGGGCGAAAGAGTGCATATTATAATTGGGGGTAAAGTGATCATGGAGGCTTCAGGTCGAATGGTTGCCGTGCAGTTGACTGGGTAGACGTACTGTCCACGCAATCTACCAGTGATCCCGATGTTGTGAATGGGATTAAAGAATCCATGAAAGGTAGTTAATGCTGCTCCCGAGCAGCGAATAAGTACTACAAGGTGTAAGGAGAGACCAAAGCCGTGAAATTTAAGATTTGCGTTCTTAATTATCCTTGCTTGTAGTGAGGTGATGACGTTTGGTTTACCTGCGGAATACAAGCTGATATGGCCGAGTCGTTAAGGCGAGTGATTTGAATTCACATCATCACTTGGGCATTGCCCGCGTAGGTTCAAATCCTGCTGTCAGCGAATTTTTTCGATCTTTGACTTTTTATTCCGGTTCGGCTTAGACTCCCGGACTGTGAAGATGGCTCTCAGCTCTCGAGTATACCCGCTAGAATATGATTGAGACGATCTATATCGCTAGACATGGTCAGTGCATCTCTTAACTATTTCTTCTGGTGTTCACCAAGTCTTAGGGTTCAGATTGAACTGGATCAACACTAACTGGTGAGCGGATGAAGATCGGCTCAAATCATAATGTAACACACGGATGCTAGGAAGAGTCCTACGGGTCTTCCAAGAGATCCTCCTTTGGCTGCTTATGGAGAGGTACTATCGAATTGTTGAAAGGGATCATCAGCTCATGCTTGATTCTTAGGCTCAAGCACAGGAACTTGCAGCCTACTTTTTAGCTATTCCCGAAGAGAAGCGCCCCACCATCATATTATCTTCCCCTTACTGTGAGCATATCACTTCTTGATCCTCTCAGGGCTGAGACTACATTAGATCGGTGTCTGCAAACATCCCAGCCGACCTCCAGAGCTCTTGAAGTGCCCATCTATGTCGAACACGGTGGGCAAATCCAATTAGAAATATACATCAGCTTATAGTCGGTCAGGATTGTCCGAATGGTATTCCCCTGTTGCTCCTGGCAGTGGCTTGCACCCTAGACCATCGGCCGCTGCAGTTATGCAGTCATACTTCTCAGAGATCGACCCCTCGTGGTCCTCAATCTGGTATCCCACGCGAAGAGGCGAGGACGTCGGAGAATTGCATGAGCGCGTCAATGGTGTATTAGATCTGCTTGTCACGGAGATAGAAAAGCGCTTTGGCGTCAAGCATAAGAACATTCTACTAGTCAGTCATGCTGCAACTGTCATCGTACTGTGCCGGGCCTTGCTAGCACAACCAGATCTCCCTTTGAGGGTTGGTTGCTGCTCGATCTCCGAGCTGTCTCGTAAATCAGACTCGTCAGGTGTCTTGGGAGCTTGGGAGGCCAAGGCTTTGGCTTCAGGGAGCCACCTGAAGGAAGGTGCTTCCAGGGATTGGGGCTTAGAGGACATCCAGATTGCAAATGGCAAGGTAAGTGTGTAAGCAAGTAGAAGTCTGAATAATACCCTGACAAAGTGAATCAGGTTATATCAGACCAGGGTGTTCCCGGGACGCAGGATGAAGAAGACAATTGTGGGCCACAGATACATCGCAGCAGTTTGTGATAGTTCTCAGAGCGATATGCGGCGGTGTTTTGGAAACCTTTGACAAAGATGAATCGGTAGAGTCACGCAGTGACATGGTTTAAATATGTCTGGATGGATGTCATCAATCTATTTTGCAAAAGGTCCCTCCACGTCTAGTATTAGCACGTCGTACTGGATGTGGTCCAGCAGTGAGATATTACCCCCGACAAATCCCGAGCTATTGGATGACACTACGAAGACATCGGGCTCGATGTATTGCCAAAGTACTCCCATTGACCAGGCAATGGCTTCTCTTCTAGGGACTCCCAGCTGAAGAATAAAGTCAATAAGTGCAGGAAGACATACTAAATCTCAAAACGCACGGCTTCCATTCAAGCATGTTCTTGGCCAACGTTAACTCGTCTTTAGCAATATCCAACGACTCCTCGATTTGCCCCTCATCAAGCTGCTTCTCTACACTTGCAATGTCTCCATTTGCACCCTGTACAATGTTGAGTTTGTGTTTGGTGAATGCCTCGACGCCCTGTTTGTAGACGGAGGTAGGCGGTATTGAAGAAAGGACACTAAGCGTCGAATTATAAGTGTTGGAGAGTTCTGGTAGTGGATTTTGGTGGACGGCAAGACCGACGATACCAGTCGTCTTCTTAGTGACTTGTTGCAGCAATGGACGCGTGAATCTGAACATGACTGCAGTTGCTTGTTAGCAAGAGTGTTTTGATTTGATCACTGTCTGAATTCGGAGTACAAATCGAGAAGTCATCAAAAGTCACAAAGTCCTTCTACACCATCATGGCTTCATTAGCTCTACACCAAACGCGCTCATTTATATCTACGTTTAGGTCGTCGTGGACGCAGCTGCCAGTTGCTGCTTCCCTAGCAGCCAACTTGGAGCTACGGCAAAAGTCTTTCAGTTGGGCTTTGCCAGGCTTACAGTCCCTACTCGAACTGCTCCCTCCCATCGTCCTCGCAGTTCCAAAGAGTAAAATTTCTCACTCGCGAAAGTCCATGCGCAGCGCAAACAAAGGACTTAAAGACAAGCGAAGTACACCCTCAGTTTTTTTATTCGTCTCTTCCCGAGTCACTGACTGTTGTAAAGATATTGTTAACTGTCCAGCTTGCGGAGAGCCTAAGCTCGCACATCATGCGTGTAGAGCATGCTATTCTTCAATCATGGCGCGTTTCAAAGGTGAGACCAAGAGGTTGGCAACAGGGGCAACGAAACGCATGAGCGGAGGGAGCTGGTTGACGAGAAAGGCGCCGCTCATGATTGAGAGCCCTAAGGACTCGTGATCTCTGTTGTACGTCCTCTCCTGACTTCCATGTTCCCATTATATAATTCACTGGACAGAATTTGCGTATCCCATGCACTAGAGTGGTCTGGCTGTTCTTGGTGTCATGCCGCGGCCTAAACACCTTGGGTAGATGATACTGTACTTACTCGACGACAAGCTCGTAATCATCACCTTGAAGCTGCTCGCTTTCTTCTCTAAAACAGAGCCTGACTGCGTGGATATATACTTTGCGATCTTTGTCGCGGTATCCGTTCGGGAAACGCAATGAATCACTGTTCGTCACTTTGATGCATTGCGGCCCGAGTACAAGAGCGAAGACGATGTTTTCTTATCAACAAAAGAAACCGATCAAAGGCGCTGAATCTGGTCCTACAGTATCCAGTGTCCTGCCGGCACAGTGACTAACGCATGTTATCAGGGTTTCGTCTGTGTCTTCCTTGATCAAATTTCACAGTAACGTACTCCTTGACAAAGCCGCTCTTCTGAAAAAGCGCTATTTGCTACAGTGTGCATCGGCAAAGGGTAGTAAGCGTGCACCTGTTCATGTATTTGACTAATTTTAGTGCGTATCATCGACCATGTCTTGGTAGACATTAATGCACGCGTCTTATGTTGGTTGTATCGCACACAGGGTTCCGCTAATAATCTTGTGGAAGGCAGTTTCTCCGGGGCAGTGCAGCAACTTCGAAGACCATCTCGCGAAGGGGATAGCAATACCATTTCCAAGTCACTAATGTCTCTCACATCGTTTAGGACAAGATTCCCTTCGCCACGACCCTGATTCTAGGTTTCCTGAGCCTCCTGCGTAATAAGAAACGTTGGAACTGATCCTTGGTCTGGCGTTGAGATACTCCTTGTCCAACCGAGTAGTCCGACATCTCAAGTTGGAGGCTGTCCTCGTGCACTTGGAGTTGACCACGGCGGATTTCATTACGGCGGACATACGATCAGCAAGAATCCGGATGAAAGTTTTGACCCTAGTTTCGCTGCAGAGTAGGGTTGCGAGTATTTTTATCCATTGTATATTCGTTTCTTCTTTTTGCATTGATTCGATGTTCTCGATGTTCTCGATCACTCTGGATCCGAGTTGGCCTGAGCGATGCCCCAACTCATCTGGTCTTTGCGGATGAATCGGAACTTGCAAACACGCCCAAGACCACGTTCAAGGGTATCGTTGACATCGGGCACACGACATGATGTTACATTGAAAATTACTGTAATCTGGTCATTAATGTCGATGTCATGAACTTCAGACATATCCATAGTATCTATTCGAATATGCAATGCGAAATCAAGAAGCCATTCCAAGACGGGGGTGGTTGTCGCTAGTCAAGAGCCATGATACAAAAGGAACAAAATCTAGAAGAATGTCCGCCGATAGGAAAGCTGGATCATGGACATGCAATGCATCTAACCTCAAATACAATGGAATAAAAATATGGGACGAGTCCCTCTCATGGTCGTTTGAGCGATGCGAGACTTGAGAACGCTGCGAGAGAAAAACGGCGAGTAGGGACCCTTGAGACAATGGACCCTGGAAGTCCCCTCGCGTCCGCAGGGGGCGCCGTACGAGGTACCTCAACAGCCCCTTCAGCAATCCCTGAGATACGCTCTCTAACGAGGACATAATGTGGAGAGAGCATAGGCATAGATCTCCTGCGCTGCTCAGGACTTTGCGGTGAAATGGGAGGAGAAAGGCGCGTGTCGTATGACGGAGGACGCGCGGAAATAACTACGATGCTCCCGTCATCGCTTCCTGTGTGGGTGGTAAGATCAAAAGCGCCAGCTTCGATGGCGGTATTCCATCTACTTCTTTTGCCGCGCGTTACAAAGCGTTTGACGCGCCCGCCAATTTTCTTCGCCTTCTGCATGAACGTTTTTGATTTTATTGCAGGCGGTGGTGAGTTTACCGCTCTCTGATTTAAGCCAGGCGGAGGCTGGCTCGTGCGTTCGGTGTGCTCTGCACTGGAGCCAGTGTCATCATATGCAGAAGGAGTCTCTGGCATGGTCTCTCGTCTGTTCGTCTGGACTGTAACATCTTCGCGCCATCGCTCAAAACTATCAATGCTAGAGGGAAAGGCTGGAGTCGAGGTGGGTGACAATGCCAGGCGTGCTGTAGTCGGTGAATAGGCTGAAGACATGCAATTGATAGACGACGGCGCGGAGGGAGACGAAATCGGAGTACTGTTGAGGGATGTGGACATGCCTGGTAAGAGTGCAGCGGGAAAAGAGGAGGCGGGAGATGCGATACTCGAGATGAGTGGGCTACTTTGGGGGCTTGGACCGAAGAGAGCGTTGCGGAATATGCGGTCTGTCTCTGTGTTTCCACCGAGATCGCTGAGCCAGTTGGATCCGGCAGACACCCATAGATTATCTGGTAGTTTCGGCGGTTTGTCCATAATCAGCGTCATACTGGCTTCTGGTTTAACTATGTGAGGGATTTTCGAAGGGGACGTATTTATGGTAGCAATGTCGCGATTATCATGTGCCTCGGGGGTAACGGGCATTGTTGCGAAATGGCTAGGTGTTGGAGATGTCATGGTGTTTGGATCGGATGAGAAGTGACCGGAAGATGGGGTATGATCAAGACCAGGTGTAGATGGCATACTAGAATTTGAGTGCTCATCTGGCATAATTTTCTTTCCAATGTACGAAGTTGGCAGGGGAGGAAGTGAAAAATCTGTGCTGAATGGGCAATACGCCAATGGCGGCGCAAACACTGGTGTTGGGACAACGATGCTCAGGGGACGGTCGCCCGCTGTACTCGCTGTAGACATTTCAGGGGTTCTTTGGCCGGGCGAGGCAGTGATCACCTGGTCAACGTTTTGTATGATGGTCTGACCCTGCTTAGAACCTCAATCAAGCGGAAATTACTTTCGGGTTACAATAAGCACGTACCGAGGAGAAACTTGAACTAGAGAAGCCTTGGTCTAGCCAAGCACCTGGAAAGAGTTTTGTAGGAGTTGAAGAACTGGACATGAGAGTCAGCTGCAGAAAGATTTAAACCGCACCTCGAAAAAATATGTAATTGAATTCCATTGAATTGCCCCTCGGACTTAACAAGGAAGCAACACGACGTACGAGCAAACCCAAAAAGGAAAATCTATTTCTCGACAGTCTACAAGTCACCTCTAACTGCTGCGTCCACACTCTTAGCAAAGTACTCGATATTCCTACCATTCAATCCTGCCATCGAAATACGCCCGTCCATCGTCATATAAATATGAGCCTTCTCCGCAAGGACTTTGCATTGCTCCTTATTAAGTCCGGTGAAGCTGAAAATGAAAACCAGTCTGTACCAGCAAGGGTAATATATAGTAGTACACTAACCTGAACATGCCAATCTGGCTCTTTACGTGGCTCCATTCTCCAGGTGTCCGGAAATCATTGCTCAACAGCTGGTACAAGCGTTCACGCATGTTGATAATGCGGTCTGCCATGCCCTTTACTTCACCCTCCCATTCTTGGTAGAGTTCAGGGTCCGACAAAATCGTGTTGGCAATGTGGGCACCATGCAGGGGAGGGTTCGAGTACATCGGGCGTACAATGATCTTTAATTGACTGTCCACCCGCTTCCTCTCCTCTTCACTGGCTGTCGTGAGAGAGAACGCACCAACACGCTCTCCATACAAGCCCATGTTCTTTGCGAACGACTGCGAGAGAGCGATCTGGTGACCTTGCGAGACGAAGTATCGCACGGCGAATGCGTCACGATCAGTTGAACCCGACGCGAAGCCCTGGTATGCCATGTCGAAGAAAGGGAAAAGTTTCTTCTCGGCAACGATATCCGAAATATCTTTCCACTGCGACTGAGTCGGGTCAACTCCAGTAGGATTATGTGCGCAGGCATGCAGCAAAACAATGGCGCCTTCTGGGGCATTCTAAAAACCATATCAACGTGTATACCACATTATACGAATCAAGTTGACATACTTGTAAGTCCTCCTTCAAGCCCTCAAAGTCCAGACCGACGGTTTTCTTGTCAAAGTACCTGTAGAACTTAACCTCCAGACCAGAATCCTTAAAAAGAGGAATATGGTTGCCCCAAGTGGGCGTAGGAACGTAAATGGTTTTGGAGTGCGGGTAGTGTCTTGCCAAGAAAGTACCACCGATTCTGAGAGCACCAGTTCCAGAGATAGTCTGGGTCACAGCAATCTGGGAAGTTGCGGTGTTAGCGCCCGATCACGAGGCCACTTGCGGAATTCAACCACAGCTCGCTCACCGCATTTTGGTTCCGTGGCACGCTATCGGCGCCATACGCTAGTTTAGCTGCGTTGCTAGTGAAGCCGGACAGCCCGGTAATTGGGAGGTATTCCTTGTCGAGCTTAGCAGCAGTAATCTTCTCTTCAGCCTTCCGACGAATACACGGTCAGTGGCTACAGAGAAACGGCACTGTTATCGCGTACCTTCTTGACTGCGTTCAAAACGTACGGCTTGCCGTCCTCATCTCGGTATGCACCAACACCAAGGTTGATTCTACGAGAATCCTTGTCGGCTTTGAATGCCTCAGTAATACCTATGCGAACGGATCAAGTCAGTTAACATTGTCAGTTTTCAGGCAACCAATCCTTACCGAGAATTGGGTCAGGAGGGCCGGCTGGAACAGCTGACCAAGTCGAAAGAGGTGCAGCACCGCGCAAAATGGCAGGCGCACGACGGACAGCGTTAATGGCCAGCATTAGTTCTAGGATTGAAACTGGAACACAGAGAGAGAGTTAAGAAAAGGGAATTGAGCGGTTAATTGACAGATGAAGGAAAGTAAACTTTTATGTGATGGTGAACTTTGCCGATTTCGGCAGTAGAGCGCCGATAAAGGCGTGGGTTTAGCCCGAAACATGATGCTCAAGCACTGCAGTCGCAGCCTCTGGGTAGCACCTAGCGGAACGGAGACTAATGGGCATACGTTGGTAGGAACTAGCTAAGATCCCGTCGCCAGCTAAATTAGCGAGCATGTAGACATTCTGTCATTTTGATACACACGGCCGTGGTCCAGTAATATTCTGAAACCTAACCTCATACTAGGGTTACAGTTGCAGCGTCACAACAATTGCATACAAATCACGTGGCAGTGCAGATAAGATCAGGTTGACTCGACTGGACTCTGACATTAGACTCTCCATCATGTCCGACATTATTAACAAAGTAAATGAAACGGCAAAACACGAAAACGTAGCGGGAGAGGATGCGAGGTACTGTGGCTTGTCTATGGGATGAATAGACTGATCGTTTATAATTCCATTAACAGAGAGTAAGCCAATACAATCGATGGCATTACATAGGTACTCACATACCCCGGCAGGCCACCAAAAGAAACCCCAAAAAATTCCGAGTATGCTAGTACTAGTTTCATTCGATTCTTGATGTTCTTACTATGTAGGTTCAGAACAAAGCCCAAGCCGTCAGCAGACATACCCAAACAAGAAGAGCAAGGCGAGGAAGGTCCGACAAAAAGTGCTCTGAAAAAGAAAGCCAAAGAGGAGGAGAAAGCGAGAAAGAAGGCAGAGAAAGCCGCGAAGGCCAAGGAGGCTGAGCAAGTCAGAGAAGCCGCAGAAGGACCCGTAAGTTAGCTGTCATGTTCTTATTTCATGAGTTGATGTACCATCAACAACGATCGCAGGACTACGCAGCAGCGCACTATGGAAAGCTTCCTCTCCACCAATCCCAGTCGCGCTCCAACCGCGAGCGCACTGAAATCGCAACTCTCAGCGCCAAGAATGATTCCGAACACGTTCTTCTTCGTGCTCGAATTCAAACTTCCCGTCTTCAGTCAAACAAGATGGCATTTCTCAGTCTTCGTCAACGGACTGACACGATCCAGGCAATGCTTGCTGTCAACGATAAACAAGTTAGCAAACAAATGGTCAAGTGGGCTGCTGGTCTCTCCGTCGAGAGTATCGTCCTCGTTCATGGGACAGTAATAAAGTCGCCGGAATCCATTAAAAGCTGCTCGATCGATGACGTTGAAATCCATATCAGCGAGGTATACATGTCATATATTTTCACCTTAAACCACCTGGCCTTACTTGTCATCTTTCATCAGATCTGGTTGATTGCAGGCGTTGAAGGTCGATTGCCATTTTCTCTTGAGGATGCATCCAGATCAGAAACTGCCCCAGAAGTCGAGGGGCAGTTCAGTAAAGTTTTATTGGACACCCGCTTGAACAGCCGTGTCGTCGATCTTCGGGTTCGCTTCGTTTTTAATCAATGATCGTTTGCTCACTTGATCTGTAGACACAAACTAATCAAGCGATTTTCAAGCTTCAGCACGCTATTGGAGATCTATTCCGTAACTACCTCAACAACAACGGCTTCACCGAGATCCACAGCCCAAAATTGCAGGGAGCAGCTACTGAATCAGGGGCATCCGTCTTCAAGGTTGGGTACTTCAAAGGTCCGCTAATTGTATTGACTTTTTCGTAACATTAACTTGACTATATCCCAGGAAACGCATACCTCGCGCAGTCTCCTCAACTGGCCAAGCAGATGGCTATTGCCGCTGACTTTGAGCGAGTCTACGAGATCGGACCCGTTTTCCGCGCTGAGGATTCGAACACCCATCGACATCTCACTGAGTTCATCGGCCTTGATCTGGAGATGACGATCGAAGAGCACTACCACGAGGTAAAAGAGCTTCTTGACGGAATGCTCAAAACTATCTTCAAGGGTCTGAAAGAGAGGCATGCAAAAGAGATCGCAGTAGTTAGCAAGCAATTCGAGGCGGAGGAGTTTAAATGGAGAGAAGAGACGTTGACTCTCACGTTTAGAGAAGCAGTGGATCTTCTCGTCGAGGATGGCGTTGACCGCGGAATTTTGGATGATATCAAGTGGGTGTTCTGAGATCTCGATGATAATTACGCTGAAATCTGTGGGTTAGCACGGAGAACGAGAAGAGGCTTGGACGGCTCGTAAAGGCCAAGTATGATACCGACTACTTCATTATCGACAAATTCCCCCTCGAGCTCCGTCCATTCTACACCATGCCTGACCCTAATGACCCAGTACGTATAAATGTTATCTATCTTGGCGTGGCGCTCATTCTTTTCATCCAGACCCTTACTAACTCTTATGATTTCTTCATGCGTGGGGAGGAAATTCTTTCCGGGGCACAACGTATCCATGACCCTGAGTTCCTCTGCCAGCAAATGCTGGCAAAAGGTGTTGATCCTGAGAGCATGAAGGGCTATATTGACGGATTCCGTATGGGATGCCCTCCCCATGGCGGAGGAGGCATCGGTCTCGAGCGAGTACTCATGCTGTTCTTGAAGCTGAACAACATCAGACGCGCCTCCCTCTTTCCAAGAGACCCCAAGCGCCTTGAGCCTTAGAGCATTCACGAATGATATACAACATAAATTGACACAAATAAATGATGTCTACTGTTTGCCACATTGTAACATCACTTCACAGGTAGCCCCACCCCATATGCTGAGTGTTGTGTCAAATTAAATTGTAAGGTGGAAGCGAGAAGCGTCCATGTGTAATACATGAAATATGTGGGTAGTAGATGTAGAGCAAGACGGACATTCGCAACGAATTTACAGAGCATTACACAGCGCAAATAATACTGAAATATCTGTGTTCAGGTAAATTTCGGAGTCAAAGCGCTTAAGACTCACCATCATAATCCAGTCATATACAACCTCGTATGTCACCGTCTGTCTCGTCTGCTACGACGCCTCTCCGACCGCTCGCTATTTCCCTGACCGATTGCACCAGGAGGAATACTGCCCCCTTCCAGAGCTGCAGCAATTACATCGGCCGGTAAGTCGATATGAACGCCCTCTGCGTACGTGAATGCATCCAACGGTGAATATGCTGGGGGATCACGCCTCGTGATCGCCGGAGATCTCGCTTGCGACGCATCATCCGATCCTTCTGTCGATGCAGAACTAGTGAAAGCCCGCAGATGAATATCACGTTGATTGGGCGTGGGCGGATTTGGCGAATCAGGCGATGGATGCACCTGAATGGTCAAGTCTGAACCTGCGTGTTGCATCGCGGCCAGGAAGTGAGTGAAAGATTCCCGCCGAAAGCGAGGGATGCTAAAAAGGCTGCTCGCACCTGCGGCACCTTCGCTTTCTGGCGATTGTGAACGCGAGGAGGTCGGTGACTGAGAGGGAGTGCCATCTCCCTCCTCCTGCTCGCTTTCGCCTTCTGACGTAGGGTACAATGGAAGAGTGTGGTTTGGTGGTGTGTGGAAAGGTAAATCTGTTGGAGACAGATATCCTTGGCCAGTTGAAGGGTCCGTACTGTCGGGCTCTTCAATGATAGGTGTAATTGGTGGGGGAGGAGTACTAGGCTCTCCAGTATGTGATGATATGGGAGCACCTCTAAGTGGCGAAGAAGCGACAGGAATAGATGATGCTGAGAGTGTATTGTTCGGTCTTCGAGAGCGGTGAGAGCGTCTGCGGGGCGTGGAAGAAGTGCTTGGCGGAGAAATAATTGGAGCGCTGGGTCGTACGCCTCCTCCCACATCCAATAAAATACTCCCTCGTTCGCTCCCATAGGCAGGTGGGGGAGCCAGAGTTCCCACGGTCGGGGCTAGACCCCACTTCTTTACGTTCGCCTCAATAAAGACGAAGCCGGCTTGGCCAAGGTTGACATGAACACTGCATGGACCATCTGCTCCGATCGTGGGAAACAGATTGTAACGATTGAGACCGATGAAAGCATCTTCCATCTTACGACCGTTTCTAGTGAAGAACACGGTTCCTGTGCGAGGACGATAACCAATGCCAAGAACATCGCCTTCTTTGAGCAAGGGCCCGAATGGTGACGCAGTGAAGGGATAATTGTAACACTTGTCACCGCTAGAGTGATAAGCGACAGAGAAAGGGTTTAGACCTGGAAGTCGGAAAGGTGGATAGGGTTTGGTGGCCAGTCCAACGGCAGCTGTAGTAGTTTCGGGAAGATCAAACATCTTGACTTCCCAGTAGTAGACCTCATTCAATTTGGGGAGTGGCAAATTTGACTGCACGCACGAGGCGGATGCAGGATCGGGAAGGAAGGTGATTTCCGTGCGAGCATGAACCAGAAGTGAATTAATAGTTTCGTAGTCGGGCTCGAAGGACCATGCTGAAACACCTTTCTCCTGGATAGAGAGGAATTGAGATAACGTGATATCTGTAGGCTCCGAATTTGGGGCATATTGCAATTGGTACTCTGAGCGAAGGAAGGTCGCATGAGTATGGGATCAGGAAAGTTGAGAAACGAGAGCGACCTTTTGCTCTGAGGTATGAGCGCCGAACATTTTCAGAAACACTCTCGAGCCAGCGAGACTCGACGCCTTCCAAGCCTCCTTCTCCGTCTATGAGTTCCTCTCGACTCATGTCGGTAGGACCATCACTGTCTCGCAGGACGATACCACGTCGTCTACGAACGAATATGACACATACTAGAAAAATGAGGAGGATGAAAAGGAAAGTCGAGAGCACGATAAGCAAAGGTAATATGAAGAGAAGGGCATCTGGCGCAGGCTGATTGTTGAGCTGTGAATTGTGCTGTGAATTGTGTCGTATCAAGTTATCTTTCGATGTCTGTAAGCTATCCAAGGAGTGGTCGACGGTGTAACCGACGTTGACGACGGCCTGTGTGGCCATATTGACCAAAGAATTGAATTGAAGGTTTATTATATAGGAAGAGGAATGGCGAAGTGTAAGTGAACTACGGGCGATGCACCAGACAGGAACGTAATCCGGCATAAGCCGAGCTACTCCGGGTGATATTATTAATAATGAAGCGTGGGAAATATACCTCCTTGTAATTAGCATTTACCGTTTGTTTCTAAAAGGAAGAGCTTGAAAGAAAGTTGCTGCGATGAACACAACGCTCTTACCATGCGCAGCTCCCTCTCCGAAGACGCCCAAAAGAAGGGGATCAACGAGAAGACGCGCCCCATCTCACTTACCTCCAGTTCAATCTCAGGAAACTCATGACGCCGCCCTACATGCCATTCGTAACCTCCTCAAAGGAAGAACATCTTACGATGCATTCCCTGTTAGCTTCAGGCTGATAGTCCTCGACACCAAATTGAATGTCAAGAAGGCTCTACAATGCTTACTTCTCAATGGTAATCCTCCAATCGCTTCCGCTCACCTTTCCTTACTGTCACGACAGGTGTGGTCTCTGCACCATTATGGAACAGCGAAAAGTCAAAGTTTGCCGGGATGCTTACAGTCTTAGATATAATACATCTCATCCAATATTATTATGACACAGCAAATTACGAAGCTGCCGCAGCAGATGTGGAGACCTTCCGGCTAGAATCAATACGAGGTACATATGTCGACTGCGCAGGATCATATCGCCAAACTGATCGCCTACTCTTCACTTAGATATCGAGAAGAGCCTTGGTGTAGCTACCCCTCCAATGCTAGCAGAACATCCAAATAGCACCCTTTACAAGGCCGCCAGAGTCTTAATTCAAACACATGCTCGCCGATTACCTCTCCTCGACTATGACACAGAAACAGGTCATGAGGTCATCGTTTCAGTCCTAACACAGTACAGACTTCTCAAATTTATCTCTATAAATGTAACATGATGCTCTCTCCCTCACGTAAGATTTTCACTCACATTGCCTTTCCAGTGCACAAGAGAAATTCAGCAACTTCATCTCTCGCTCCGGAAACTCAAGATCGGTACCTATGTTTCATCAAATCCACCACCCCAAAACCCGGAAAACCCGGAAACCCAGAACCCATATTATCCGATCGCAACTGCCACGCTCGCCACCCCTGTTTTTGACGTCGTCCATATGTTCTCTGAGCGTGCCATATCTGCAGTCCCCATCATCGACCAAGACGGCGTTGTTGTGAATTTGTACGAAACAGTAGATGTCATTGTACGTCATGCCCTATCATGTAGATGCTAAATCTTATCCCTTTTGCAGACTCTTGTGCGTCTAGGGGCATATCAATCCCTAGACCTTACGATATCGGAGGCCCTTAACCAACGTTCTCCGGACTTCCCGGGTGTTGTCATTTGTACAGCCGGGGACTCGCTTGGAACATTACTGGAGCTAATCAAGAAGCGTAGAGTCCACCGACTTGTCGTAGTGGAAGGAGATGTAAGTCTTTGTTCTGGCTCTACATTCATAATACCAATCATGACCTTTCAGGAAGAAGAGAAGAAGGGCGGAAAGAAAGGACGTTTGCTTGGCATAATCACACTGAGCGACGTTCTTCGCTACGTTATCGGTGAGGTGGGCATCGGCGAGTCAGTCGAGGAGATTGCTGCCCTGTCCACCGCCTCGTGCACACCACTCTCTCCAGATATTAATTCATGATGAAGGCGCAGAGTCGGTGGAATGAGGTGTTCATCGCAGGGTTTCGGGGTTTCGTTATTTTATGTGCTGTTCAAATTCTCAGTTAGCTGGATCTGACTAGCAGTTGTACGTTTTGCATGCTCTGTACCTATAGATGTCATAGGTTATACGATAATGTTACTGTCTTTGTGGTAGTAGCTGCCAGTGTGAGTAATAGTGAGTGGCATGTGGAAGGTTCGTGTGACGGCTGTGATAAGCGGGTGCTTTCAAGACGGCACAGGAATAGGAATCAGACGTTCAAGTAACCAGATACAAGATAGATTTCAAGAGCGCCAACTATAACAGTACTAGATGGTAGTCTTATATACAGTAAGGTAGTCAGAGGCTCGTGATTAATTCAAGCAGGCATATGATTCTTTCTAGTATTCAAATACGTACGTGGCAGGGTGAAACAATGTCTCGCCCAGAGCAGGTGATCGGTCTGGACCAGTCCATCCGTCACATACCCCCCTTCAGAGGTCGTCCTGCGACCTCTACTTCTTTGGCATGCGTCCCTTGGCCTTCGCCTGAGCAGCGCTTTTGGCGGCTTCGGAGGCCTCGGCGTCGGTCATCTCCGCGTCCCCGTCGTCAGTAGGGACAGGGGGTTGAGGGACCGGAGCGGTGGTGGGAGCAGGAGGGTTGGTGTTCAGGAAAGGGGAAGGGGCGCGGGTGTTGGTAGAGGTGGATGGCCCGGCCACGGCGTTGGTCTGAGTGGTAGGGCCGGGCTTGGAGGGGGTGAAGGGCATAAGGGCCTCGTCGTCCTCTCGACGTTGGCGCTTGGCCTGACGTTCAGCAACGCCTCTTTCCTTCCACTTCCTCTGCTTCCGGAGGCGGTCGAGGTTGTCCCACAGCGCCTCGTCCATCAACTCAGAACGGCGGGGGTCCAACCATTTGCCTCCGGCTTCCTCCCTAGGGTCACGGGGAAGGGGAATGGTGCGACGAGTGGCCTCGAGCCCGACGAGCTCGGCCAAGGTGGGCGGTCGCCCCTGGACGCGGACACCAGCATTGTCCTCCAGCACCAAGGCGACCTGGATGCCATTGTCCGCGTTGCTATTGAGCGCGACGGCGAACTCATCATAGCCAACGGGAGATGGGATAGTGGTAGGGTGCACGCCACCTCGTAAATCGGCGTCGTGCTGCAAGTAGAGGCGGATCTGGTCCAGGGTGAGGAGGAAGGTGACACCTGGCCTGTACTTGTCAGGCATGGCGAAGCGACCATTGCCTAAGGCGCGGAACAAGGGGTTGTTGGGGTTGTTGTTGTTGTTCATGTTGCCGATGGTAAGTAGGGGTGAGAGATGCTGGTCAAGAGTGGTGAGGATGTGGGAGTCTGCGAGGGGGTCTATATAGCGCATCCTGAGGCCAAGAGACCCCAAGAAAATCTGCGGGTCGTCGGTGGGTGGCAACCCGTTGCCCTCGGTCAGTTCTGAGACACTCCCGATGTCCAGGACGTCGAAATATTCCTGGAGGGCGGCGAGGTGATCGACCCGCTCATAGGGCAGCCAGGTGACGTCCCCGGACTTCCATCTCACCTCGAAGATAGCATCTGACCGTGTCCCCTTGTGGGACAGGATCCTATCCACCGCCCATTCGCGTTCCTCGTCGTCGAACTCAGCGACTTGGTTGTCCAACCGTCCAGGGAACAGACGATCGTCGTTCGGCAGGTGGATGCGAAGGTATGACGAGTGAAACACGTTGTGAATCCCACGCTGTCTCATTCGGTCCGGTAACTCCAGCCTAAATGAATTGTTGCCGAAGTCCTCGAGGATTCGGTACGGTCCCACGAACTTAGGTAAGAACTTCCTGGCCAGGCCCTTGGGAAAGCTGATGTTCTTTGTTGACAGGTAAACAAGGTCTCCCTTCTGCAGTGGGCATGGACGCCGGCGCCTATTTGCGTTCTTCGTCTGTTTCACTCTGGCCGCTATCATGGAGTCATGAGCTGACATAATGGTATGTTTCAGTTTCTGTGCGTATGTCCGCACCCCAGGATATTCAGTTGGCCCAGGGTTGTCCCAGATCATGGGCCTGGGTAGCCGGCCATAGTTCGTGAAGAAAGGTGAGTATCCCGTACTCTCGGAGGTCGCTATGTTGATCGCGAACTCAATTGCAGGTAACCTCGTTACCCAGTCCCTCTGATTGGGGGATATGCAGGACCTCAGCATCTGGTTTACGGTGCGGTTCGCGCGTTCGGTTGCTCCGTCGGTTTCTGGGTGATAGGCGCTCGACATGCGCTGCTTCACCCCAATTAGTCGTTGAAGGTGAGTCCAGAATCCGCTGGTGAACAGGACGTCTCGGTCGCTAATGATTGATTTTGGCAGACCGTGCAGCTTGTATACCTCGGAGAAGACGAGTTCGGCCACTTCGCGGGCAGTGTACGTTGTTCGGCTGGGCACTAGGTGGACCATACCGGTGAGTAGGTCTATTACTACGGTCACCGAGTCGTACTCAGCGTCCCTGTCTCTGGATAAGGGTAGTGGCCCTACGAAATCGATCCCTATCGCCTCCCAAGGGTGGGACGGGACCGATAGGGACTGCAACAGTCCGTACGGTGGCAGGTTGGATGACTTGCTTCGTTGGCAGGTGGTGCAGGTCTCGCAGAAGGCGCTCACGTCCTGCACCATTGTTTTCCACCACACATGGTCTCGCAGGTAAGTCAGCGTTTTCCTTGCCCCGAGGTGGGCTAGTAGCGAGTGCGCTTGACTCATTACCATTTCCTGCAGTCTTCGGCCTTTAACCTTGACGTCGGGTACGCATATCACCGTTCTGTCTTTTAGCTTGAGTCTCATGACCCCGTCTTTTAGCTCAAAATTCTTAAAGGACCGTGGTGCGTCCAGTATAATTTTGAACAGTGGGTCCTTGTGGTACTGATTCTTAATGTCTCCCATCAGTTCTTCTTCTGGGTATACCGGTAGCGGTGTTCCCATCAGCGGTCTTTCGGTAAGTCCGTTTCCCGCTGGTGTATTGGCGTCACTGCTAACATGTGCCGCAGTGGTAGGGTAGTGTGTCTCCTTCTCCCCCCCCTTCTTTCGTTCCCCTGGGCCCAGGAGGACGAAACGATCCTTCATCCGGCGCGCAAACTCAGCGCCAGTCTCCGGACGACCTGTTTCCGCCGGTGGCACAGGCTGGCGAGTTGCCCGGGCCCTCGAGGGACCAGGAGTAGGTGTTGTTGGCGCCAAGGCCGGTGGTGTACGCTGCGCCGGAGGTGTGGGCGTAACAGGTGGGGGCGGCGCCTTTGGTAGGGCACCCCGCCTCGCCTTGTCAGCACCCCGTGGCACAGGTAGGGGCTGCTGAGCCCGTGCAGCCGTCACACGCTGCGCAACACGTGCACTCCGTCGTGGGTCGGTAGCGAGAGCCTCCGCTCCCACGAGCAGTGGCATAGACGCCAGGTGAGCCACCTTAGCGAACGAGTTACCTGCGTCGTGCTCAGTATATTCGCTGGGCGTTCTCACAGTGCCGGGCGCGTCAAACGCGTACATCCGGGACAGTGCATCCGGCAGTAAGTTCTCGACGCCGGGTAAGTACTTCACTTCGAAGTCGAATTCCCCAATCTTCTCAATCCACCGTGCTTGTCTTCCCGACAGATTGCGCTGGTTCAAGAGGTGGACCAGCCCCTTGTGGTCCGTAAGCCACACGAATTTCGCACCCTGTAAGATATCTCTATGTCGCAGCATGGTTTCAACCCCCGCTAACATTTCTTGTTCATGTACGGGGTAGTTGCGCTGCGCTGGGTTCAGCTTGGCCGAGTAAAAGGCGGCCACCTTGGCGGTGCGCCAGTCAGTACCCTGGGCTACAACGCCCCCAATGCCACCGAGGCACGCGTCAGTCATCATATAGATGGGGGGTGCAGTCGGCCCGTAGACGAGGGGTACGCGACAGTGAGGTGCGCACGTCGCCACATATTGTTTGACTGTCTCAAACGCTCGTTGCTGCGCGTAGTCCCATCTAAAGGGTACTGCGTCCCCAGTCACTTCAGACAGGACTCCCAGTGGGATGCGGACTCTGTAGATGTCGTCCGCCAAGTAGCCCACTGATCCTATGAATCCCCGGCACAGGTCACGATTGGTGGGTGTCTTCCACTTCAAGACGCTGTCCACCTTCTCAGGGTCCATACGGATTCCATTCCGGCCCACAATGCGTCCCAGGATCTTGACATCATCACAGAGGAACTGGAGCTTTTTCTGACTAAGGTAAAGTTTCTCCCGGTCCAGAATCTTCAGGACCGTTTTCACGTGCTCAATGTGCTCATGCAGGGTATCAGAGTATATGATGATGTCGTCTAGATAGACATCCATCCACTTGCCGAGGTGCTCCCCAAACAAGTGGTTCATCAACGCTTGGTAAGTGGCAGGCGCGTTGCAGTCGCCCTGTTGGAGCACGTTGCTGACCATGTTCCCATCAGGCGTGGTCATCGCTGTGCGGTGTACATGTTCGGGCACCACCCTGATCTGCTCATAGGCGTCCTGTCCGTCCAGGACGGACTTAAATTTCTTCCCCGCAACACGGCGCAGTATGCCCTCCATGTCCGGTAAAGGTGAGGTCAGCTTTCGTGTATTTTTGTTTCTCTCACGCAAATCTACCACAGTGCGTAGCCTGTCCGACCCCGGCTTTCTAATGAACAGCATGGGGACGGTGTTCCCGGCACTTGTGACTTGCCAGCGGCCTGACGCTAGGTAGGACTGTCGTTTATCTGCCCACTGTGGTCGTAACGGTTCTGGGCAGCGGGAAGGTCGCCACGGGTAGATCTTGCCCTCGTCTATTAACGGGATGGTATGATTGATGGCTCGCAAGGGTGGTAAGTTCGTCTCGCTGGCTTTCGCGCACAACGGTCGGGCTAACTCATTCAATTGCGCCCGGACCTTGTCCAGGTTCTCCTCATATACCTCGGACACGCGCGACTCAAGAGTCGTTACCTGTTCTCCCTTCATGGGCTGCTGGTCCGCGCTCCCAATCACGACTCTAGGTGGGTTCAGTCCCAACAACACTTTGTGTTGGAAGAGGAACGGGGTCCCCAGCACTAAATCATAACCTTGTAGGTTGATAATGTCGAAATAGCGTTTGGAGTCTACGGTCTGGTACTTTAGCTGGGCCGTGGCCCCATGATTCACCTTAGAGCGGGACCCTTGGACAGCTAACTGTACGACTATGGGCTTCGCTAGCTCGATACGAGGTATTTTCAATTGGTCCGCCAGCGTGACGGACATGAAATCTGACAACGAGCCAGAGTCTATTAAGGCTTTCGCCGGGTGCCCATTAATGTGGACCGTCACCACCAAGGGTTTCGGTATCACTCGCTTGAAGTCCTTGGCTACTGCGGAGGTGCGGTGTAATGCGGGGTAAGTCCCTGGTGGTATCTGCTGGCCATTCAGCTCGACGACGAATAGGTGTGCGTCTCGGCACATGACCTTGGCATCTGGGGGTGGGGTGTAGATCCTCCTGGCCACGTCATCCAACTGTTGTTCGGCGGACGTGAGGTTGCCTCGCTCTAGGAGACGGAGTATGTCATACTCAGGTGCGTTTGCCATTATCGCGTCCCGCAGCTTCCCATAAGCTCTCGTTAATGTCGATTTGAACCAGCGGACTACGTTGAACATCTCCTGGGTCAAGAGATGAAAGGGTACGGGTACACGGTATGCCTTTGCATAGTCCCGTACCTCGTAAGATCCGTCAGGCAGACGTAGGCACTCAAACCTCTTCGGGTGGGAGTACGACACTAAATCTTTCTCATAGGGTCCGTTCTCCTGGAGTAGCTCAGCCACCCGTTGGGCCAATGGTGTTCCCATAGCAGGTACCGGTGGCCGAATTCTCATCCTTGAGATATCCTTGGGCGAGTACCCTCGAAGACGTCCCACATGCTTATGGTACCACCCCTCCACGCAGAACTTAGGGTTAAGTAGTGAGGAGGTGAGTATGGTTATTTCCGGATCTCTTCTGTCCTCACAGTCCATTATCGCGTGCTCAGTGTCGGAGACGCGGTACACCAGAAATCTGTCCGGGTCCGGCGCCCTCGTTTTGTCGTCACCAGGGTAGTGCCCAGATCCCAGGTGCAGCAAATACATGGCTCGTTCAGCAAGGGGGTCACCCATGACCTCGGGCGGAGTGCATTGCTGCGTCGGAGGTGAGTTCTCATAATCCAGCGTCATGGAGGCACATGCTAACTCGGACAGATCATTGCCCGCTATCTGCTCAGGTTCGTCCTCCCTTACTTGCATGCCGTAGTGCTGCATTGAGGGAGGGGAGCCTTTGGTGCCTCCCGCCCTTACTGTTGTCCTCTGTGGGCAATTCCTGGAGATGTGCCCCGGCTGGTGGCATACGTAGCACAGGCCCTCTGCCGCATGACGCTCCTTCTCGGCAGGGCTGAGTTTTTCGGTCCTCCGGTCAGGAGTTTGGCCTTTAGACCTCCCTCCTTCCTTTCTGGCGCTTTCCGGCCCTCCGTTGGCTTTGGAATGGCCCTCATCCTGGTCTTGCTTCCCGTTTCGGGTGCGACCATTACGACGTCGGTCAGGTCGCTTACCCTTGCCCTCCTCGGGTTTGGCTGACGACCCTCCCTCACCCTTCCCGGATTTGGAGTTGGAGTTCCCTCCATTGTTGTCCTTCGCCCGTCGGTCCCTTGACCTAATGGGCACTGAATGGGCGATTTCGATGATTTCAGCCGCATTGGAGACCTCTCTAAAGGTGGACGACTCGGGGTTCAATTCCTTCTTCCATAGTTCGGTCTGGATTTCGGGTTTGAACCCTGTCCATAGGCGGGTCACCTTTTGTCTTTCGGGCACGTCCCCAATCATGTTCCAGAGTTCACTCAGCTCATAGATATATTCCCTCACAGACTTCTCGTTTTGATAGCAGCGATTCAGCTTTTCCCGCTGTCTCATCCGGAAATCAATCGGGAAGCAGTGGTTGAAGAGTTCCGTGAAGAATTTTCTAAGTCTCCAGCGGTAAGGATCTCCGGACACCTCTCTCGTGTAAAACTCACGCGCTCTACCTTTCAGATAGTGCGCCAGGATGAAGACCCGCCTTTTCCGCTCCACCTGCCCATCTTTGACATAGGCAGTCCCTTCGGTCAGGAACTGGTGGAAGGCGCGAGAATCGGGCGCCCCGTCGTAGTTGACAGGTGGGATAGGCTTCAGCGTATTCTTGGTCTTACGAGCCTTCCTCTTCTTTGCACGTCGTTTAGACGACCTCTTAGTGGCCTTGTCCGACGACTCGCTGGAGTCCGTTTCGTCTGACGATGAAGACTCCGACGATTCCGACGAGCTTGATTCTGACGTGCTCGAGCTGCTGGGTTCATCCTCGCTGGGGTCAGGTGAGTGTGACCCCGCCCTTTTCTTAGTTTTCTTGCTCTTACGCTTCTTGGGCTTGTCCATGCCCATTGCGCGGCCCACGTAGCTCCGTGGTGCCACCTGCTGAATCGGTTCCATCGCCTGGGGCGTGGCCCTGGCTGGTAAGGGCGAGGATGCCTGTTCCAGCACCCGGTTCACCATTCCATCAACCGGGGTGTTAACCTTGGCCTGCTTGGCCCTGCGGGACTTCTTTTCGGTGAGTGCAAGCTTCACTTCCAGTGCCTCGATTCGTGACTCATACTGCTTGGTCAGTTTGTCCTTGACGGCTCTCACAGCTGACTCAGCTCGAGCTCGGGGGACAAACGCACTCCTGTCCCCTGCCTCTGGTACCACACTCCTGTCGTCACGGGGTTCGTCGAGTGAGCGGCTGACTTCACGCTGCTCATCACGGTCAGCGACCCCGAGAGCCCGGGCCAGACGGAAGGACTCCAGCGCCGCTCTCTGGGCGTCTAGATCCGCTTCTCCGTCTTCTAGCTCCAGGTTGCCCCAATTCGCTGGGTCAGGTGCTTTGCCCTTGTCTCTGGAGGGGCCTTCTTCCCTCGATAGGGTTGAGCTCCCCCTGCTGAGGTTCAGGGTACGTTCCCTCGCCTTGATTTTCTTACGATCGTCGTTGGTTAGCTTCCTTTCTGCTAACCTCACCAGGTTGTCTTGTTCCTGGCTTAATTCAGAGGTTGCTCGACTTTCCGAGTCCTCACGCGAGGGGATCTTCCTTCCTCGTGTTCGTTTCACATTCGTCCATTCACGCGACTGGTCGTCACCAGCCCCGTCAGTTTCCTCACTGGACGATAAGTCCGACTCTTCGTGTAAGTCAAACGTCACTTTTGGTTTTATATTTTCTTCATTGATATCTACATTTCCAGGGATAGTTTCTACGGTATCCGCCCTAGCCGAGACCTTCGGCATCGCCTTAGGTTCGGTGTGTCCACCCGACCCAACGGGTGTCGCCTCGAGCCCTCCGGGCATCGAGGGAATACGCGTCAACACCACATCGCTGTACAAGCGGATGGGGGTGTTGACGGAAGACGCAGGGGAGACAGCACGAGGCGTGATCTCCCCCGGAGGTGCAGAGACAGTAGAAAGAGAGGACTCACTGTTGGCACGCGGCAGTCCGGCTGCCTTGTGGATAGGAGTCGAGTGGTCGGTTGGCACAAGTCGTGCGCGAGACCGAGTTTGGTAGGATTTAGTAGACATGGTGTACTGTGTAGAGATGTTGTTGCCTAGATTCAAAACGACGGGTTGGCCAAACCAGAGTTCCCGAATCAGAGGCGGTAAAAAGTTAAGCTTGTTGGAGGTTACAAAAATATGTGACGGCTGTGATAAGCGGGTGCTTTCAAGACGGCACAGGAATAGGAATCAGACGTTCAAGTAACCAGATACAAGATAGATTTCAAGAGCGCC
>KN835211.1:0-15030 GCA_000827255.1 Suillus luteus UH-Slu-Lm8-n1
GTCAACACCTGAGGAGTCTGCCAATATTATTAATTGAGATTTCAAGTTGCAGCAGGTTGATAGCTGTCAAAACTTGAGGATTTATTTTACAATTACGCTAGTAGTACTTGTAGCTAATTCCATCCTGGGTCGTGATTGGTGGAAACACCAAAAAACGCAGCCAACTTGCGTTCCGAACCCTAAGTTAGGTGCACGCGTCAGCACAATGCAGAATTCCAACCGTGGGTCACGTGACTTTGGATTCCATTTTTTTTTTCTCGACGAATCTTTGACCAATCCCCTTTACAGAATTTACATTAGCTAATCGTGTATTTTTCCAGATATCCCGACATAGTCCGTCAGATTTCGTGACATGTTATATGACCTTGCAAGCAAGGTGACTCCTAAGTATAAGTTGAGTTCTTGACCACGCGCTCAGGCGGTATTCCGGACGGTGACCTTCAACATTTCAACGTTTCAGAAATTTCAACACTCAAGTATATGGCTCTTCAACCCTCCCTTCGATCGACGATTATTGCGGGCGCTCACGATGCCCCGCACACCCTTGATATTTTCCGTGAGTCAACAAATCGGCCAGTGCGGCCTTGCGGCTAACATTTGAAGGGATAAACTAGTGGACTACGTCTGTCCATTCAGGTTGACATATACAGACACTTATCCCAAGAGCCATTTCACTAACCCTGTTAATCGTACAGCGCAAAGCTATCGTTTGCGATCGATAGCATCTTGAAGCCTCTAGTCGACGTGGGAGGTCCATATTATGGCAAAGTAAAGGTCATCATGAGGCTACAAGTTCAGCCTTGGCATGCAACTTCAACCTACACTCATGAAGCTGCACTCGCTGTAAGCGCTTTAAACCGGTATGCTTCGGATAATTGCAATGGTGATTTGATCTAGGTTGTCCGTGTTGCTCCAGAGAAATTTTGGCCATTCTCCCTCGCAGTAAGCATCACTTTTAATCACCAAAAGGCCAAGTGACTTCCGCTCAACTAAATTAAACTTGGTACGCAGCTTTTCAAGCAACAGGCTGAATTCTTCGATGGTCCCTCTTCCACTATGACTCCTCTGCAAATTCGCGAGAAACTGGCCAGCATCGCTGCCCAAGGAATCACAGAGGAGCAGCTGGCGATGTTCAAGGATCTTCTCAAGTTGAAACCTACTCCGAATGGCGGAATCGGAGTTACGGATGATCTCAAATATACCAGTTTGTCTTTACGTTTTTGTGGCGGTCAGGGGCTCATACATTCATCGTGCAGTCAAGTTCGCCAGGCAGAATGGCGTACATGTATCTCCCACCGCTCTCTGGGACGGTTTGATTGCCAATCAAATCTCTAGCTCTTGGGCAGAAAAGGAGTGGACCGAATTTCTTGCGAAGAACGTTGCTGTCTAGTTGCGAGGAATCATTCTTTGAGCCATTCTCAGACGTTTGTCGTGATAACTACGAATTCAATGTTGTGTTCTCCTGAGAATGAAACACATTCGCAATGGTCTTGATGTTTGCTGTGGTCGATTGGTCTAGTAAGTCTTCAGATATCATACCTACCATCATATATATCCATTTATCTCTGCCAAAGGTTCAGCGTGATTCGAAACTAAGATGGGTGCCTTCCTTTCGCGTCCCAGTCGCACGCATACCTCGGTACATGTGCTTCGCCGCAACGGGTGCCCGCGGGGAGTTATCGCTGTCTTCACAATATCCTGTCAAATATATCGGACTCCTAATCTCAAATTTTATGTTCAAGAAGATCAGCAACCTTACACATTCCCTATCAATCAGACCAATGGTTGGAACACTCCGATAACCCCTACTGAAATTTTCAGGAATGGATTGGCTGTTTGGAGGGATTGGCCCCCCAACTTTCTTTGTGATGTTGCCTTCGCTGAGCGAAGTGCAGGGCGTGGGGACTTCATTGAATAGATAATCCCTGCTTGGAGCATCCAAACCGTTGAGACGGAACCAGAGACTACCACCAGTAGCAATGAATCGCTATCAGATGCCTCGAGGTAATGTTTGATATCGCACTCTGGCTTCTAGTGTTAGTGAACTCTGCCACGCTTTTGTAGCTTCTTGTTATTTCTTCCCGTGTCGCTGTCCCTTACACGTCTCCATGTAGAATTTTGACGATGTCTCAGCTCTTCGTCCGCATTCCCCCACAATGCCGAGTTTCCTTGGAAGATTGAAAGTGTCTTTTCTGGACCGTTGGACACCCCACAGACCGGGCAGAGCTCATGGCGACTCGTCAAGCATCACTACCATGGTAGCGTTGTAATAGGGGCATTATCACTTCGTTCACTGCTGTTTGTTGTTGTTTGCTAGTATTCGGAGTTAAAACCCAAATGTCCCACTGATTTGAACACAAATTCAAGTTGGGTCCCTAGTGATCTACAGTTAATCTAACATGTTTGTCTCCAAGACATCATTACCAAGTATCTTAACGATCCGAAGATCGTTCATACCTGCCCCCTCACCACCTTGTCCAAGCTCTCTGCAAAGTATCTTATGTTGTGGGTGTTCAGCCCAGCCATCGAAATCCGTCCGTTGGCCGTCAAGTAAATGTGGAAGGTATCTATCAGCGCTTGCGACTGAGACGGATTGATTCCAGTGAAGCTGCCGCACGTTATCAGTACGATGTTCATTCCCAGGATGGCATGCATCACGCCACACCGCGGCGTGAATACGCGACCAATAACATAAACTCACCTGAACATGCCAATCTGGTTTATGATATGAACCCAACTGCCTGGCGTTTTCAGCTCCTCAGTCAGGAGTCGATAAAGCTCATTGCGCATGGTTATAATTCGTTCAGCCATGGTCTTGATGTCACGGTTCCAGTCGTCAAAGAGGGCACTATCGTTGAGAATAAGCGAGACCTATTCCCCACCTTTCGTCAGGTGAGCGCAGTCCATATCGAAAACGACTCACAAGGCGTGCGCCGTGTGCCGGTGGGTTGCTGATTTCACTGCGTTGTAAAACAGACAGCTGACTCCTGACGCGGTCTGCAGCATCCTTCGTAGGGGGGACGATGTGCAGCGCACCGATCCGCTCGCCGTACAGACCTGCGTTCTTGGCGAAGCTCTGGTCCAATCAGCTGTGTTGCAGTAGTCCGACGAGTGATGCACTGACCTGACACACAAGCATCGGCACACCCTTCTCCACGAAGTATCTAACTGCCCACGCATCATTGTTGAGGTCACCGCTTGCAAAGCCCTGGTAGGCGCAGTCGAAGAATGCGTAATGGTTTTTAGCGGTAATGACTTCAGCGATCTCTTTCCATTGGTCACGAGTAGGGTCAACTCCTGTGGGATTGTGGGCGCAAGCGTGTAACAAAAACACCGAGCGCGGCGCAGCGCTTTGTAGGGTTCCAATGAAACCTTTGAAGTCTAGGCCGATGGTGGCCGGGTCATAGTAAGGATAATCTACAGGTTGGATTCCAACATTCCTCAGAATGGCATGGTGGTTAGCTGCAAGAATGCCTGATCAAACTTCCATCACACCGATTGCTACAAAACTCACCCCAGGTAGGATTACTCAGGTAAATCTGCTTGGGGGCGTCCCAATGATAGAACTTGCTTAGAAACAAGGCTCCCAAGTGGTTTGCGCCAGTTCCAGAGATGGTCTGCACGCTGACAGCACGCCCTTCTGCAATAGCAGGCGAATCGGCGCCAAGAATGAGCTTTGCCGCACCGGAAGTGAATTCTGGTAAACCAGTGATGGGGAGGTATTCGTGATCGAGATTGGGATCATTCAGAAGGATTTCTGTGGCCTGTGGTGGCTCAGCGATTGAGTTCAGAGTATGGTTGAGATGTAAAAAGACGCACCTTCTTGATCACTGGGAGGACCCAAGGCTTATTGTCATCATCTCTATATGCTCCAACACCAAGATTAACCTTCTGAGGAAACGTGTCCGCCTTGTACGCCGCAGTCAATTTGAAAATGCTATCCATGACTTTCAATGAAGGAGACAATTTTGTAGTGGTTTTGTACTCACCTGTCGGGTGGAGCGAGGGGAACATCCTGCCATATTTCTGATTCATGGAAAGAATTTGAATGGGGGGCATAGGACACAATTATGACCCATGCTTACCCGCCGACATGGTGTCTGAACCTGAGAGGTGATTATATACTTGTCTTATCCTATCTGACATGTTGGTTAGCTCCGAGATAAGCGACGTTGTAGGAGTCATAAATCATGGTGCGATAACACGGTAGCCCAACAAACCCGAAACACGCCACTGCATGTGATTGCGCGATCAAGGTGAGATCCATCCCTTGTCCAATGTCCATCACTTAACCTCAGGCTGGCAGCAACGGCGACTGAATACGAAGACCAAGACACTCACTGGTATCTGGTTTGAAGGTGAGATCAGGATGGCGATAGCAAGTCGATGTCACGGTATAAGTAGCGCCAGCCTCACGTTTATTCCCGATGGAATAAGAATTTCCTCTACTTCTGGAACTGAATTAGGCATCGTTTCTCAATTCCATTTTGCAGTGTGTTGGAGAAGACACGAATTTACCACATACAGGTGTGAATAACTGTTCATTGTATAGCCAATATTGACACACAGGCTGGACCCGAACAGTTAGGTACTACTGGCGTCGCCTGGAAATTGACGCGAGGACCAACGCCGCACACTACGCCCGCTTGGTGTGTAATAGATCCGCTAGGGTGACTACTCGCAGCCTACCTATCTCCCCCGCTCTGGCTCCGGGGACAGCAAAGCCAACGGATGATTTCTTTGGAAAATCCAAATTCGTTTTTCGGTTGAGTGACTGGCCAGAACTCAGGCTCGGACTCTTCCGAGCCTCATGACCACCATCTATACGGTACTCGGAGGACATGTGAGTGGGTCAGCTGCCGCACCTCATAACCGTTACGCCTGACCGTTCCATTCACGAGGTGCTCCGAAGCCACAGACGGGCTACCAGTCACCATTTGCACCATGTCATCATGATGATATCTCAGATTCCATGCCCTTGGTACTCGATTTCCTCATGTCCCTCCTGCAGGAATTTGTTGACGGACAGACACATGCTACCAGTCTCGGAGGATTAGCCTCCGACTGTTCCTATAGGTAGAATCACTTTCCACATCACATGGAATCGTCTCTACTGGTATCACTGCCACCTGGTATCTTGCCTTTTCGTACATCTTGAAAGCTTGATGCAGATGTTTGATACTTAATGAAGTTTTCCTTAGATTTACCTCAGCGCGCGTTGTTCCCAACTTCCGCCGAGACTTTACTCTAGTTCCTCCTAGAAGGTTTTTGTCTCAGATGCCTGTGGCACGTAATGATCATATACCTGAGGATGTTCCAGTGGTCGTAGAAATTTGTCATATGAATTGTCCATACCTGAAGTTGAGTGACCGTTCATCATATACCTTGAACTTATATTTGACGCGCTGGGGTATCGCACACCGAAATTTGATCCGTGAAGATCAATGATACTTTGGGCAGCCGTGAACCGAAGCAATCCAACACATCTCTTACCACTCAGTTCAACATACTATAAAGACACATGCACTCGTTGAGTAATTCAAGGGTAAGTATACATTGTGATAGCGTCAAACACTAAACTTCGAAAGCAAAAGCAAAGCATGACATGAAAAACATTTAGGGCTTCCTCTCAGGGGCCAAGATTGTCTACTTCGCGTTCTCCCTGGACATGAAATAGCTCGGGAAGATGCCCATTAGCTCTTCGAGGTACCAATAATTCCCCGAAAGCTCATCCAGAGGGCCTTTGCCTTTCTTTCCGCGCTTTGCGGTAGACTTCTTCGGCGCTTCATTGTCTGCATCCACCTCCTCGCGCACGATCTGTACCCATAGCCCACCAAGCCCCATTCCGAGACTCAGCGTATTGAGTGAGGCAGGCTCCAAGACCAGGACAATGTCGTCTTCATATGGATTGTGCGGCTTTCCTGGCCCGCTGCCTTCAACCTCGCCGTCGGGCATGACCACCGCGCCGCGGGATGTCTTGCGAATGGATGGCTTCGGTATATCGCTCTCCTCCCTCCCCCATGGACTCATGACAACCCGCGCAAACCTCCGCTCTAACTCATCCTCCACCATTTCCGCTCTGTCACCCTTGATCTTTGCCTTATCCTTCATGGGCAGATGGATCGCTTTGATACGGCGCGTGGAGGACTCCACGATCCCTGTCCTGTGCGTCAGTGGCAAAGAGGTGGGACCCAGGAGAGACGTGAGCGAGGGCGGCGGGGAAAGCCAAGAAGGCTCAGTCACTTCGGGTGCAAATGAGAGTGGGGCGGAATCCGCACCCCATTCGTCATTGTCATCCGTAGGGCCCCATTTGCCGCCATCGCCGATGGCACCCCAGGCGTCAGAACCTACAGAACCCCAGCCTTCGGTGTCGCCCGTGGCACCCCACCCGCCGGCAGCAGTGTCTGCTGTGTCCGCAGACCAGTTGTCGGGTGGTGCGGTGGTAGTGGCGTTGGCAACAGGGGTAGTAGTGCGCATGCCAGTAACCTGGATCTCCATGTCAACATTGTCTTCGATAGCATCTTTGAGTGCGGTTTCCTCCGTATCTGGGAGAATAATCTCCGTTTCTGCACCATGCTGATCGGTAACAGTAATAGTCGCATCGACTGAAAATTCAATATTAATTCATCGATAAGCTATCGCGTACAGATGGCTGATGTTACCTGGAGCAGGCGGATCATCTGCCTTTTGGTAATTGTCAAAGGACCATTCAATCCCGCCTTTCCGGCCAAAGCACTCCTTGCAGCCATCGCTGAGCACATCGGGTAACGCCTGCCCGATCTTGTATGTCAAGGGGAGCTCCTTCTTCGCGAGCTCCACAATGTCGAGGGCATTGCGGATGCCGCGTTCATGTGAGGCTTTTTGGAGAACACGGTTCCGCAGGACAAAGTTCAAAAAGAAGCTGAGGAGGTGTGGTGCGTTAACGAGGTTCCTCTCCGACCTACGAAAGATACTCCAATGAGAAACACGTCGAAAATCATTATTGAGATACAGACCAGATGAGGCCTTGTTCACGCATGTGAGACGATAGGAAAATCGTCACCGACTTCTCCGGGTCGTTCAAGAACACGATCAGCTTCTCCTCGCGTTGTTCCTCCAGATCAGTTTTGCGTGCCTGCAAAGTACCTTCATCGTCGTCATGATCGTCCAACTCAGCAGAGTAAGCTGAGCGAGCAGGATCATCTGAGGGAAGAACTGATTCAGAGGTGTCCTTCGTGTCGGTCTGGATATCAGTAGGGCCATCATCGTCGTCATCGTCGTCATCTGCTTCTCCCTCTTTGCTTGGTTTACGATAGACACTTGGATTGACAAGGAGTCCAACGTACAGACGGAACTTTGAAGAAGCGTGAGGCTGGTACAAGCGCAAAGATGAAAATAACTACCTGGTCCCAAAGCTGGCTGACCCCAGAAGTGATCGGCGGCCAAGTACGATTGACCCGAAAGTCGTTTGCAGCATGAAAGAGACGATCCACATGGGAGATATTCCTAGCAGATAGATCAGTAACAATTCACAATATCGTGGACCTCAAGATGGGATCAAAGGCGATGACAAACGACCTACGAATCGAACTTGCCCTTCGTGATACGCAGATCTTCGCCTTCCTCCCACTCTTCGTACCACGGGACCTTCCTTGCAGGCGCACCTTCTACAGCAGCGGTCTTTTTCTTGCGTTTCCTCTTGCGTGTATTGCTTTTACACTCATCAGTTGAATGCTTCACGCGCAACTCGACGGTGGGTATCCCCAGACCGTCGAGCTCTACGTCTTCCTCGTTCTGCCCAGCAACAACTTCAGCGAACAGCTGTATCCCGCGCGCCCTGAAATCTTTGAAAGGGATGAGTGTCACACCCGGTGGGGGTTTTGGAAAGGGCGGAAAGGTAATGAACGGCAACTCCTGGGTCGCTGTCGTGTCTGCCGCAGAGGGCTCAGCAATCCTTGAAGGCATCTTGGTGAACGTTGTTGTGGTAGACAATCAAGATGGGATCGATAAGTAGGTTGCGATATAGCCTGCCGGAGCATCCGAACTATATCATAATGATCTTCGAAACAAATTGAAAAAGCCGCTCTTTCCCATGGCCAATCTAGACCACGTTACTAGCATCCAACTACTTGTTACTTACATCGAGAAGTACAGTGAAGTGTTGTACAGTGTGATTCTATAATGGAACTCGTAAAAAAAATCCATAAGACTAATTAATACAATAGTCCGCTAACACCACAATGAATCCTATCGCACCTCCTTCGGTGGTATCCACTCTGGTACTTTTCCCCATTCGAATTTCTCTGCCGCGAATGCAGCCTTAACATCCACCGGCAATATGTCCATGTAGTTTGGCGGCAATAGTGCAGCGTATCTGTCAGGTTTTATCTGAATTTTAGACCGTGAAAATCCAGGTGTCGATGGAGGCGGTTTCGATGCATCGGTTGGGGTTATTGCCATTGGAGTTGTGAAAGCAGTAGCGGACATTGGGGCAGGGACGCCAAAGGATGGAGCCCCTGTGCCTGTGCTACTGAACGCAGATGTCGTTGGTGCTACTCCGAAGGCGGACTGGGATGTTGTGGAGGACCCGCCGATTGGGCTTGGTGCGGATGGCGTAGAGCCAAAAGCACTTTGTGAGGGCATCGCGGAGCTAAAGGCACTTTGAACCTGTGCAGGTGCAGCAAATGCACTTTGTGTAGGCCCAGGGGCAGGGGCTCCGAATGATGGCTGTCCAAATGCCGCTGGTTGCGCCGGTGCTGCCGAAAACCCAGATGGCTGAGATGCAAAGGCAGAAAACCCACCACCGGCTCCAGTGCCAGTGCTGGTGCTCCCAAATGGTGCCCCAAATGCGCCTGTGGAAGGTGCTGAAGAACCAAATGCACCTGACCCAGGTTTAATCAATGATGGTTGTCCGAAAGCCGAAGTGGGCTGAGTGGCTGAACCAAATGCAGAGGGCTGTCCAAACGCAGAAGTTGGCTGCTGCCCGAACGCTGATGTCACCTGAACAGGCTGCCCGAACGCAGAAGTTGGCTGCTGTGGCTGCCCGAATGCAGATGCTGACTGTTGTGGTTGCGCGAACGCAGATGTTGATTGTTGTGGCTGCCCGAACGTTGACGTGGTCTGTGCAGGCTGTCCGAACGCAGACGTTGTTTGTGCAGGTTGTCCAAATGCAGATGTAGTTGCAGATGTAGTTGCGGATGTGCCAAACCCTGTCTGGCCAAATGCAGGCTGACCAAAGGCAGATTTTCCAAAGGCACTGGAAGCTGCGCCAGACACCGATGATGGCTGAGGGCCAGAGCCAAACGCTGACCCATTACCAAACGCCGATCGCCCACCAAAAGCGGAGACATGACCGAGCGCACCCGACCCAGATGAAGCTGCTTCCTTGCTCAATTTAAAAGCAGCGTCATGCAACTGTGAAACGTTGCTCCTGGCGTTGTTGTACGTCTGCTCTGAGGCAGTTATTTTGTCTGACTCATATTTCATCTATGGGTAGCATGATTAGCCATTAAAGTAGGATATACATATTGTGCCACGCACATATTCATTGATAGTCCCTGCTTTCAACGCAGTCACCGCCTTCACGCGAAGTTCCTCAGGCGACTCGTCCAGCCCAGCGATAACCACCGGTTCATACTTCGCAGCGCCGTAGGATGATAGTGGCCATGAAGGCTTGTCTTGTAGAGCAGTAACGTCTCTTGTCATTGTTTCAATGCTAAAAATCATGGTGTTAACAGATTTGACGTATGTCGACCTTCATGCATTCATGCGTCATAGATCCCGAGTAACTTACGTATATGGAACTGCCATGTCTCTCGAATTATTATTGGTCCAACTTTGATCTAATCATTATATGTGAGAATATAGAAGAAAAGCTAGGGGAAAGTCGAGACAACGTACTCCCAAAGCCACCCTGTTGTGCTCTGTCCGCTGGATGCTCGTTGTGACATCTATTGCCGTACTTGCATGCGCCACGTAGATAGTATGTGCAAACTGTCTGGCATTACGACTGTTAATGCTGCCTCAAGTTCTCAGAGTGGTAGCGCACCATGGGATACGAACTTCGTCGGAATGAAGCAGGGGAACCGCAACCAAATCGAGCTTGTTTGTGTATACTTACTGATTATGTAATGGCCTCAGAATTCAATAAGGACAAACAACATTAGTGGCTCTGCCACTTGCCATGTCGTCTTCTCCACCTTCATTGTTCAAGTTGGTCACTGACTCTGCCGTCGTCACATCTGTATCACGATGTCCAAGCTCAACAAGGAAACCGTGAACCGTGGACTCGTGTTTGAGATGGTTGTGGTGCTCACCTGTCACAGTGATCCATAGATCAAGATCACATCTGCGGCAGATGACTTAGCAGCAAGGCGATCTTGGTCTGTGCTCACATTCAAGTTGATGGCCAACGTATTTGCAGTCTGGACTGACTTGCTTGCGTCGTCACCACCGCAATCAAGATCATGTCGTGTTTAGGATAGTTGTCAGTATGTGGCGAGCTGGTGGAGCAACGCGATAGAATATTCAAGGTGGACTGCTCATTTATTGCATCATATTTGTATACCCTGCCAATACTTAAATCACAGAACCGTTCTTCTTGTCGGGAATCATGTTCATATTGGAATTTGTGCTATGGGGCAAAAAACTTGATCTCCGCTGACGCAGCCTGCTTTAGCGGTGTTTGAGTTTCTGCCCACAACAGTGTGCTTGATGCTATGTGATATGATCACCAGATGGATCTTACGATTTACAATGTTAGGCGTTGGGATAGGCAGAACTAGCAATGCACACCTAGACGGTTGGGTTGTTCAAAAAGATGTTGTCAATAAAGGATTTAAATATCGGTGCGCCTACAGATCAATCACACTTGTATACAACACCACCATATCAATCCCACCACCCCCACGTCCTACCCAAAACAAACACAGCTCCAAGGCCAGTCAACCAAGAGACGCCAAGCACGGCCATTGATTCAGCATTGCGTGCATCTACATTCTCATATTCATTCGTGACCGGAGGCTTGTAGTAATCACTTTTCAAGGGGACAGTCGACTCGGTCGGTGTGTACGGCGCAGGTTTTCCTGTCAGCTGCAGTGGCGCCAGAAGGATATCAGGGTTTTCAGAGATCGTTAACAAAACTGCGGCTGCAATATATGGGTGCCTGATCGCTGGAAGTATCCAAGCTGTTCAGGAAATGTTATCACAAAGAGGTGAATGACCTACACCAAATGTTGACTCCAGTAAGAACATACGAAACACAGGAAATGGTAGTGCGCAAATTGGAATCCGAGGTACTTGAGGGGATTCTAACAGCGCCCCACAATTTGTGAGTGTCTGAGATAACAGCGTTCAAAATTTCGGAAGAGCCCCCGATAATAGGTCCCCATAATTTAGAAGGGCCCCAGAGAATGATCTTCCATAATCTGAAAGCTACCGAGGAAATGATACCCACAATTTGGAGGCGCCTCTGAGAGTCTTATCCCATAGTTTTGAAGCGCTCGAGAGAATAGTTCCCCATACTTTGATCCGGTGGACGCCGAGTAGGTCTAGGTCTCTGTCAGATTGTTTGAGAAGAATTCAGATCCCTGTTAACGTACTCGATGTCATCTCAATGAGCCGCCGCAGTTTTTCCTGGTATTGCTGTATATCAGAGCTCCAGTGGCGATACATGGACATCTCATGACTAGAAAGTGTGCGTCAAGCCCATTAGTCAAGGCATAATATTCAAGAGGCAAATGACATACACCAATTGTTTAGTCTCTGTCAGAGCGTCAGATGCATTAGTGAGGATATCCCTTGATACATTCGACCAGTTTATGTTGGGCAGGTGTATATCTTTCGTTGACATGGTTTGATTGCTGAGAGTAGTGTGAACTGCATCAATACAAGTCATGTATAGTCAAAGGACAAAGAACCTTAGTTGTTTGACCTCTTCTAGAGCATCAGACGCACGGGAAAGAACGGCACCCGACAGTTTTAACCAGTCAGGCAAGTTTACATCTGGCGGGGACATGGCCTGATTGCTGAAACATGTTAAGCTACCATTAGAAAAGGCTATACCAGCGCATATTCATGGAGCCAATGACCTCATTTGTTTGACCTCTACCAGAGCATGAAATGCATTAGAAGGAATGGTACCCGACAATTTCGACAAGTCAGGCAGGTCTATATCTTCCTTAGGCATGGTTGAACCTATAGGCGTGAAAGATCGAGATGAATACCACAAATTCGGTGATGCTTTGCAAGAGCGACCAAGCGCTGAGATGCTCATGCAACTTCAAGTTCATCTAAGGGACCATCAATTGTTGAACTCCCACGGAACCAAATCCGAATTCGTTTCACTCACCATATGCCATCCTAAATTTTGTTGCATACGTAGAGGCCACACGTTTGCTAAATAGATAACTTACGAGGACGACAACCAACAGGAAAACATTCGTGACAAATTCAGAATCAGCAGCCCGCGTGAAGAGCGCGACCGACTCGGCTAATTACTAAATATTAAATATCGTCGATATGGCTCTTCATGATATTTCACGTTGCTGGCACTAGTACTGACTGAAACTGCCACCCCCTCGAGCCAGATCAACATACATGTTACCAACATTGCAGCAATGATATCAATATTAATTCCACCACCCCCACGTCCTGCCCAAGACAAACACACCTCCAATAGCTGACAACCAGGAGACACCAATCGCAAGCGTCGACCCAGCTTCTGAGTCATTAATCCCGTAATCATCACCGTTCGCTGATCTCAGTGCTTCCATGTCATCGTAATAGTCAGCGGCCCCATATGACTGGAATCTCGCGAAGGTAGAGTCTCGTGGTACGTAGCCACCATAGTGATGTGACTGGTACTGGGATGCCAATGAATCTGTTATAGTCGCGTTTAGGGTCATGAGACGTCTGTGGTTGATTGACCAGAACATACCTTTCACTACTCCATGTCTCCTGAAACCGAAAATATACAAGATAAACTTCCCCAGTAACTTGAAGGGCCAGAGGATTAACCGAAGCGGGAGGAGACAGATATAAAGTGTTGTTCTTCCTGTGAGTCGTAGTGGCGTAAGTAAGATATCAGGATTTGCAGAGATGCATATCAAAGCTCCAGCTGCAACATATGGATGCTTGATTGCTGGAGAATGTGTTATCAAATCAAACAACGTCGTGAAGAAAAACAAAAAAACCTACACCAGTTGTTGACCTCTGTCAGAGCATAAACTGAGGAAGCGAGAATGGTGTCCCGCAATTTGGGCCAGTTAATGTTTGGCAGGTCTAGGGCTTGGTAAGACATGGCTGTATGCGTCTATAAGTGCACTTGAAGACAAACTTGTTTATAAAGGCGGCAATGGAGAGTAAGCGCCCTCGAGTGCTCAAGCGCTCACATTTCCACGTCAAAATCAACCCCACATTGTTATTCTCTACTTTCTTTCAAAAAAAGCCATACATTTGTAGTACTAGTATTATGGACCATTCAGCCTAGTTACTCGCAAGCTAGCCCAATCCTCACCCAACTTCCTGGTTCGAATGTTCATCACGTAGCACGGCCCGTGCGACGGTTCCTGGTTAGTTTGAGTGATCGTTCAACAATACGCGTAGCTTCATAGAATGCTACGTGGCTTAGTAGTATGCATATACACAGCAGGTAGATGAGATGATTTTCTTGTGCATTGCAACATTCGTCCAAACAATTTCGGTGAGGCACGGTTTGATGTACGAAGACCTCAGCAACTGGCGCCAGATGTGTCCCATCAAGTCCCCATAAAATCAACTCAAACTTTGCCATTCTTGTGATGATAGTCACATTTCAACTGCAATACGATACCAGCCCCGTAATCGGACCAACCTCCTCCACTCCCGGCCCAAGATAATCAAAGCTCCAGTGTATGACAACAAAGAGACAAGCGGCGAGGTAGCTGTCGGCATGGTGGCCCCATATGATTGGAGTTCCGCGAATCCGGAGCCTCGTAGCACATTACCACCACAGCGATGGGACCGACACCAGGATGCAAATGAACCTGTTACAATGTGTCTAGTTAAGCAAGTGGAAAGCGATGTATTTTGTATACCTTTTTCGACTCCTTGACTCCCGAAGGCAAAACGCCTGATAATCAACCGTACTGGAAGAAAACACAAGAGCATGGTTTTTCTCGTCAGGTGCAACAATATCCCAAACATCGTAGGGTCATAACGCGCAGAGATCAATAGCAAGGCTCCAGCTGATTGATATGGATGCCTGATTGCTGATATATATATATTAATCCAATCAGCATCGTGAACAGGAGCTTGAATGACACCTACACCAGTTATTGACCGCAGTGAAAGGGAACAAAACCCCGGAGAGAATACTGCCCCACAATTTGGCTAAGTAGTTGTGCAACATGTCTGAACCTCTGTTAGATCGTCTGTGGCAAAGTTACACCCAACTCAATTTACTAGGGATCACCTCAACGAAGGGTTGCAGTTTTTTCTGGTATTGCTGGGACACAACTGCCACAGCATCGTGCCAGTTACAATATATGAATACCTGGTCGCTAGAAAGTGAGAATTAAACCTATCAAAGAAGGAAAATAATCCAGCAGCGAATAACATACACGTGTCGTTTGACTAAAGTCAACGCACTAAGAGCATGAGAAAGAGTGCTGTCTAATACTTTAGACCAGTTGATGTTTGTGAGGTCTAGATATTTCCGTGACACAGTCTGGTCGCTGAGATGGGCACATCAAGCCGCGTCAGCAAGGGCATAACAATCAAGGGACCACATACAGCAGTTGTTTGGCATGTGTTAGAGCATCGATCGTACGGGATAGAACATTGCCTGACAATTTAGACCAGCCAATGTTTGGTAGGTTTATATCTCTCTGAGACGCGGCCTGATTGCTGTGTGTTGAACCACATCAGCAAAGGTGTAGAGATTACAAGGCAGAGAACATACACCAGTTTTATGGCATCTGTCAGAGCATCGGACGCACGGGATAGAACATTGCCTGACAATTTAGACCAGCCAATGTTTGGTAGGTTTATATCTCTCTGAGACGCGGCCTG
>KN835211.1:15130-83452 GCA_000827255.1 Suillus luteus UH-Slu-Lm8-n1
ACGGGATAGAACATTGCCTGACAATTTAGACCAGCCAATGTTTGGTAGGTTTATATCTCTCTGAGACGCGGCCTGATTGCTACGTGTTGAACCACATCAGCAAAGGTGTGGAGATTACAAGGCAGAGAACATACACCAATTGTTTGGCATCCGTCAGAGCATCGGACGCACGGGATATGACATTGCCTGACAATTTCGACCAGTCAACGTTTTGTAGGTTTATGTCTCTCTGAGACGCGGCCTGATTGCTGCATGTTGAACCACGTCAGCGAAGATGAGATAACTATGAGGCAGAGAACATACACCAGTTGTCTAGCCTCTGTCAAAGCACCAGAGGCACGAGAAAGAACATCGCCCGATACTTTAGACCAGTCGATATTCTGCGGGTCTAGATCTTTCTCAGAAATGGCTTTGCTGCTGGAATATGTGTGCACATTGTACCACGTCAGCAAAGGCCAGGAATCAAGGAGCGAATAGCTTACACTTGTTGTTTAGCCTCCGTTAAAGCGTCGGATGCTTGGGAGAAAGCATTGCTCGACAATTTCGACCAGTCGACCATAACTGTGGGTGTAAAAGGTCAACCAGAGGTTTCGCGATAGACCGCGTGCGCACGAACGACTATAAGCGCTCACCGGCTCGGACGATCCTCAATCAAACTCTCACGGAATCCAACCCAAAGCTCTCTGTTGATCGATTAACCAACTGCATAACATATGCCATCCAAAATTCTGCTGCATGTGTCGATACCACATAATCATCGTCATGCATACTAATTGTATGCTCGAGGTCGAGAAGTCGGAAGCTTGGTCACAAATGGAAATGAATGAACCGACATGTACAGTCTCATCCTCTGCGGCGCATCAAGCTATAGCGTTGTCGGGAGGTTTAGTTTGACTGGTGTGATCAAAGTCAACGTCCGCGATGCATGAAAGCTTACTAAGGACCGCGGTACTAGACTCCGCGCTGCTTCCGCGAACAGTCTCTAACTCCAAAGTTGCGATCGCAAACTCAACTAGCTTGAGTTTTCAACGACACTTTCTAATACCGACTTGAAGCAGTACGACAGGACTATGCAAGTTGACAGCGAATTCACGGGAACACGCATCGTTCTACTGACTAGACAAACATGCCTCACTTATAAGTATGCCATGTTGCCAACACCGACTCAACTCCCCACCGAATACCCACATTACCGTCCACCGTATCAATACCACCATCCCCACTCTCTGCCCAAGACAAACATAAATCCAATATTCGTTATCAGAGACACAAGAACCGCAAATATTGATTCTGTCTCTTCTCCGTCCTCGTAATCATCAGTAGCCCCATGCGCCTGGAATTTTGAAAAGGTGGACTCCCTTGGGACATAGCCACCATAACGACGGGATTGGTATCGGGATGCGTATGAGCCTTTCATGGGCGAGGTAAGTCCTGTGGTTAAAACAGTTGGGATTGAAGACATACCTTTTGCTACACCCTCTCTCCTAAAACCGAAAATGTACAGGATGAACCTAGGCAAGAGCTTGAACGACCAGAGGATCAACCGAAATGGGAGCAAGCATGTGTAATGCGCGAGCCGCAGTGGTGTCAGAATGAGTTCAGGATTTCCAGAGATGCACAGTAGAGCTCCAGCTGCGATATACGGATGTCTGATTGCTAGGAAAGAGCGCGTAGTTTGTTTTCAATGGAAAGTCTTGAACGGTGAAGAAAAAGCGAAAACTAACACCAATTATTAAGCTCTGTCGAAGTATAACAAATGAGACAGTTACTAGAGTCCCACAATATTGACCAGTTGAGGTCAGGCAGGTCTATGTCTTGCTTGGACATGGCTGTATGCGGTCAAGACCATCCAAAAAAAATTAGGTTTATAGTACTTGTAGGGCATCGAGCATAATAACTTTAAATTTATAAGCATTGCCAATGCCATCGTTCACACTAACCGCGTCGTTCGCTACCCTGCGGCCCGAACGTCACGGTAGACTCAAATTTTGTTCTATACGTCAACGCCGCACATTCACCCACGCAGCTCGGGCGCCAAATGCAGACCGTATGCTACTAGACAGCTAGAAAGTCAGATCAATGACGGGGACAACAAAACCGTTAGCAGTTGACGCGGACGCCTTGAAGGTTTTTTTGGCATCTGCGTCGGTAGTGCTGGCAAGTTGAGATTATGCGTCCGGGTGACACTGGATTACCGAAACATATCGCAACCCGCAAGCGCCAAACATCAAGCGTGCGTGAACACCTGGACATATTTTGTGAGTCTCAGCACTGACCGAGAACTTGAATAATCATGTGATGCAGTGGTACTTATGAGAACGCCTTGAATTGGTGAAATAATATACCGGCAAGGAGGCTCTGCCAACACTCACAATATTTCCAAACCTCGCTCAGCTGGGACATCACAGCGATCTGACAAGGAAAAAGCTTGTGCATGAATATGATCGCACTACAAAACCCACAATGCAAGCACGGATGCGTTTAGAAAAGAGCTCTGAACCGTCCGCATGACACGCAATAAAGTGGCGTAAAGTAGGCCGATTCCGACTAGCTAGTGATGTGCAGGCCGTGGGCCAGGCTAACTTCGAATTCGATGTCAGAGTTGCAGGTTCACCCCACGTACTGGCGTCCGGCACAGTGTTCTCCGGTTTCGATCTCCGTCCATCGCAGCTCTTCGTTCAACGTCTCACAGCTACCATATCATGGACTCATCAATTGATGGTACGTTCATGTGTCGAAAACTCATCAAAATCTCGAACAGTATTAGGCGTCTGAATATCCGGAAATCCCGAACAACTAGCTAAGAAATGACCAACGATATTCGCACTCAAGTGCTCGTCTCCGTCTTGTTGTATTGATGCTTGTCCTACCCAGATACCACCCGCTATTCTCTCATCCGACCTGGGCAGGTATAAAAGTTCTGTTGGAAGTTCTAGACTCGACCAGTAACAATTTGCCCCTCTTTCAACTTTCGCGCTCATCAGACACTATATTTTGGAGACTATGGATGCTCGCCCAAAGATGATATACCTTCCAGACACAATGATCAACTGGCCCTGGCCTCGTACCATCAATCCTCATTTTGAAGATGTGAAAGCTGAAGTCGATGCGTCGTTCCGTGATTTCAAGGCTCTGAGTCCGAAGTCACAGGAAGCATTCGATAAATGCGATCTTGGTTCGACCCATGTCACTTGCTCTCAATTATGACGATGGTTGACATGTGCTGTGCTTATAGCCCGCCTAGCAGCATTGGCTTATCCCAATGCACCAAGAGGTTCGTATTTGACCCCTAGCAATTCACGGTCACGAAACTCTGATCCTATTCCCGAAAATAGAACATCTCCGGATCAGCTGTGACATGATGAATTTATTCTTCCTTTTCGACGAGTACACCGACATCGAAAATGAGGCTGTCACGAAGCAAATGGCGGATATCGTGCAGGATGCCCTACGCGATCCTCATAAGATACGACCAGAAGGTGAATGCATTCTCGGCGAAATCACGCGACAGTAAGTGCTTCTAAATGGCTTGATGATTGTCTGATGTCCAAGGGGGTTTTGCATAGATTTTGGGCTCGTGCGATCCAATCTGCGAGCCTGTCTTCTCAACGGCACTTCCTAGAAGTCCTTACTCCAGATCTTCATGGAGTGGTTGCTGAGGCTCTTGACCGTGAACAAGGTCATAAGCGCAGTATCGAGGACTGCTTGAAGCTCCGGCGGTATACGATTGGTTTAAAACCAAGTTTACCCATATATGAAATGGGGATGGACCTTCCTGATGAAGTGTTCCACCATCCCCTCATCATGAATCTTACTGAATGTATTACAGACTTAGTTGTGATCGACAATGTAAGTTGGTATTGAGGACGTCTTGGTTTGCGGCACACTTACGACCTTCACACAGGACATGATGTCGTACAACAAAGAGCAAGCGGCTGGCAATGAAGACCATAACATGGTCAATACTGCCATGTTTGAACTTGGCCTCGACATAGGCGGTGCAATGGCCTGGGCAGCACATTATCACTCCGAAGTTCAAAAACGATTCATCGATGGTCTTGCGAAGGTTCCGTCATGGGGGCCTTCCGTCGACGTCCTAGTCAAAGAGTATCTTGACGGGATGGCGATGTTCGCTCGAGCAAGCCATTCTTGGCATTACGAAAGTCACAGGTAATAAGAGTTTTTTTATTGGTGCAACCCATCATTTGACCCTATTGAAATCGCAGATACTGTGGCACCAGAGGTCTGGAAATACAACAAACTAGGCTTGTCCCGTTATTGCCAAAGGCCAACCGCGAATCTGTGTGAATACTTAGTAGATGGCCCTATTCAGATACAGAGATCCGAGTCTCATAGAATCTGACGCTAGTTTTTTTCTGTATCTCGTGTATTTCGTTGTGATATGTTACTATGCTCCTCTATGTCAAAAGAAAACTACCTTCACAAATGAAGATATTTCTGATACATATATACTTCGACAAGGATCTTTGTTTCAGTGAAATCATGTGCATGACTAGTTTTCTACCCCAGGCCCTGGCAGTCGCAATTATTAAGAAGAGTGGTTTCAAGTGAACGTATAGTGACCCAGAAACATAGGGTAAATGTGTTCAAGTAGTCCAGTAAATTATGACGCGACCACCAAGGGCTATTTGAGCAATACAGCTACCGTCAAGGTACGAATGAAAACTACTCGAGGATCTGTGTTTCAAACTAGACGAGTAACCGCTCGTTGCGGGCGTATCATCTCCACGGGAAGCATAGAGTACGTTTCGATCTCATTTGAGAGCTGAGTGAAGTAAAATCGATGATTATAGGCAGAGAGACAGGGAGACATTGCTAAATACTTACAAATGAACCAAGCACGCAAACCGGCCTTCATATCTTCATCGATCTTATCCATGATGGAATTATATGATTCGATGGCTGCACCAAAACTACCTGCTCGAAAGAGTGCATAACACTGCCGTTGGTTCGCGGTTTGCCATAAGGACTCGAGGTCCCACCCAAAGAGCTGCGGAAAACATGCAGTTGAGCACGAAAGAATTTTCAGTGGCATCATATCGGCGTACCGCAACAAATTCGTCGTACGTTAAATGAATTGGCAATCTGTAAAAGAAAGTGCTAGCATTGACGGCAGCAGTGAAGTGTTCAACAGCTTCGTTGTGGCGTGCGCCATCCAAGGCAATGTTTCCCAGTTGGACGCGTAGGTAGGCCTGGTGTACAAAGGCAAGAGAAATCAATCAATATATGACCTTGGTATGATCGAGCGCATGGTACTCACTTCCACAATACGACAAGCGACAGGATCAGCATCGGGACATGCAGCTAGCTCTCCGATGCGAAGCAAGGCCTCTTGATGCTCATTGGCATTGAACAATGCAATGGCCTAAAAACTACAGTGAGGCGCGGAGTCATCGTTAGAAAAATATTACCTGCCTTGATCAAGAAAAGTAGGTGATCGTTCTTTAAATCTCCGTTTGTGAACATGGATGCAAGGTCAAATGATATCCTCGCAGCCAGAACATGCTTTTTTCCGCAGAGGGCAATACCCTTAGAGATATGGCCTGCGAACGACGGCTGAATGCTGACAGACTATGCCATCATCAAAGTTAACTTTTGTAAGCATGATAGTTAAATTAATCTCACCTGAAATGCATCTTGAAGCGCTTGGTTCCAGTCGCATTTTCGCGCCATAACAAATGCGCGATTGGCATAGGCGGTATGATCGTCGGAGCCAGTTTCAATATCTACATTTAGTAGATTTTCAGCAGCAGGCAAGTCCCCAATTATGCACGCGTTACGGGTTGTCGAGTCCATAGCGAGGACCTGCGTAAATCATGTTCACATTACGTCATAAGAGTTAAAGGTGGAAAACAAGCCTTAAAGTCAGAGTAAGCTTGAGCCTTCACATAAAAAGACGTTGAGATGATGAATGTGCTATGAAGTGAAAAACAAACAAACCTGGTGCATTGTCTGCTCCTTCATGAGGCCATCCTTCGAACCATCCTCTGGCAAAATGTCCTCGGATGTTGGCCACTCTGATATCTTTTTATCCACACCTCCACTGAGGACGTGCTTGCCATCTGCAGAGAACGTGACGCAGTTCACCGCACCAGAATGTTTGAATATTGCAATGTTTTTCCTATCTGAGAGTCGCCAGAGGCGGACACGGTTGTCATGAGATGCGGAGGCAAGGAGGGTGCCGCTAGGGTTCAGAGAAATGGCGCGGATATCCTTGAAATGGCCCTTCCAAGGATCACCGACCTGCATCCATACTAAGCCGTCTGAACACTCCCATTCTTGTATGGTGGGATTAGTCCCAATTCCCCCGGAGAGAAGCCGGGGGCGCCCGGTGCGGCCATCTAGCAGCGTCCACGCAAGGGAGTAGTTGGATCCTCCACCGATCGGTTCCATCGAATGCCAAGTGGGTGTACTACAACGGTTGCCATAATTGTAGTATGGAGTGTTTTTCCGGTAAATTTGAATATTGTGGGATGTTGCAATCGCAAGAAGTCCATATACAGAATACCGAACGCAGCGGATAGTTCCGTGACAGCTGAGTGAATATTGCACCTGCCACGATGATGTACTCCATAGTTTCGTGGTGGTGTCAGAAGATCCACTGGCCAGCTCACTGGAATCAGGTGAAAAGTCCAGCGAAACTATACAGCTGTCATGGGCTTTATTGATTGGTTGGTTGTGTTGTTCCCCAGTTTCTCCGTGCCAGGCAATGAGCTCTCCGCACTTATCACCGCTTACTATCCATTTCTCATCTGGTGAAATAACCAATGCCTGCACCCGACTGCGATGCCCCTCCATCTTCTTCAACACTACACCTGTTTTCAAGTCCCACAGACGAAGCATCCCATCATATGAGCCTGTGACCATGCGTTCGTCGCGGAAAACTGCGACTGCAACTACGCGATCCCCGTGATCTTCGAATGTTCGGATGGGTGTGGTGCTTGGAATAATCGTCGTCATTTCAGTACAGCTGCAGCACAGTTGAGGTGGGCTCTGTGTAGTTTGTGAGGAGAAGGCGTCTTGCTCGAAGTTACAGAGGTACGTGTGATGGGATGTTTAAAACCTGTTTCATAGCATTAACATCTCACTAGACGCCGACAACATGAGGTTGTTATCAAAAGAACCTTGCTTAACGATCTGAATGAATGAGCTCATGCGGCCAAGTCGTGTCACCACAACTTTCCACAATAGTCAACGTACCTGATCATAGTTGTTTCAGAATCCACGAGGCAGATAGGAAGACGACATACACCGTTCACCTGATTCACTTGATTGGCTATGCCCTCGAATTTTATTTTCGTCGTCACCCCAAGACATAATATTCCACCCAGTGACATGTCGAGCTTCCATTCTATGGAAAGTTCGTGACGGAGATCCTACGGTTGAGAGGCTTCCTTTGATCTCCTATGGTTTTCAGCATCATGGGTATGTGCGATTTGACATTAGCAGTGAAGATAATCAATCGTCCCAAACCCTGATTAATGATCATCGAATAGGTATTTGCTATTCATCCCAAGTCGGTCGAACGTTGAATTATTTGAATTCGAGGTTTTGAATGGGCAACTCGAGCGACACCATCATTGCATACCATAAGCAGTTGTCGTGCCATGGATGGTTGAGTTTGTGGTGTTGGAGTCTACTTTCGCACATAGAAGCTCTGGAGACGACTCGACCAAAGGCGGTGAAGCCCCGTATCACAAGAAACACTCGGAATCAGGAGCTTCAGACAAACTCGAGGACGCACTGGCTAGTACGATGACGAGGTTATTCAACACATCTCAGGTGATCGACTTCGACGTTGGTGGTCCAAACCCAGGGATCAGTCGCCGTTGACTATGTCGTCGAGTCGACTGTAAATGTTGCATGGACGGATCCCAACTAGGCTCTTGCGCAAAGTTGAACAGGGGTGTTTGACCACGAAAGCTAAGTGAGCTCTGTCGAAAATTTAGGTTGGTAGTGATACTGATGTGACTCACTGGTGCTAAAAATGTTATCATCACTGGGTATCTGATCTGGGCCGTGGCATGGTTGTCTTTGGCATCAACCTCGGTGCGTACAAATCCGAGTATCCCATCATTTCTAGCGCCTCGAGTGCTACAAATTGCGTTGCCACCATTGTCAAGGTCGTTCACGACAAATTTAGCATTGAGAATGTGTCCATGTCCACTATTCGTGCGGCGGGCATCGCTGACATCAAAGCCGTGACTAACAACATCACCCCAAACTACAGTGAAGTGGCGGAGGCTGTCGGAAGAATCGTTCCCTCGTTGAATTGCAGGCTCATGTGTGTCATCATTTCCTTTCGATCTGTTTGTCTAGTTCTGAATATTCTTGCGGTGCCGAATTTCGTGTTCCAGTTGCCAATGCGTCCGTCTTCGACCTTGTCGTGAATGTTAAAAGCAGCACGCGTTTCGGTGCCATCACAACTTATGAGAGAAACCGAAGTGCGTCCTTTTAGTCCCTGATAACGTCCTGGTCTCTACGAACTTGCTTGAGTGAACTGAGTCGACCATTTTCGATCCTGGGGTTGCATTCGCGTTCCTTCAAGTTAGTCACATACTATGCCCGGCCAAAAAGGATGCGGAAACTTAGTACCATATATCTAGACTCTGAATGGAAATGTGTGTTATTTTATCATGCTCGAATATCGACTTCTATATGTGCAGATGAACAGTGTCAACATCCAGAATCATCCGCTCTCATTGACATTGCCATGAGGAGCCAGGACTTGCTTGCAGTTAAATAGGGATTGATAGAGCCATATATTTGCATATTGGGCATATCCTAACTACGCTACGTCTGTGACACCTACAGTATTGATATACTAGCATATTGCATATTGACCTATTGACCCTTTTCTTTCTTAATCTCTTCACCCATCATGTTCGTCAGCATCCTAGCCAGTGCTCCTGCAATTTCAATTGCCTTTTCCCTATCGCACTCCCGCAACTTGTGCGCGATGTTCGAGTTAAACTTGTCGGGGTGGAATCTAAGTATCTCTACCTTGAGTCTATCCTTGCGCGACTTGAGCTCCATCCCTGGGCGGAGGGGGTGGAAGATGAATTCCTCCATGCTGCTGCGAGATATATCATCGGGGGATGTGCAGCCTTGCTGAAGGATGGGCCACGGCATCTCACAGAGCATGACTGAAGTCAACGTCTTGCTCAGTTTGAGCTCTTGCCATTTTGCGTCGTAGAGCTGGAAAAACGCGACAATGTCTGCCTGAGCTTTGTTGCGACGAAGTTCTTCTTCTTGGCGCAGCCTCTCTTGCCGTTGAGCTTCTTCACGAAGGCGCTGCTCGGCTTGCTCACGAGCCCGACGTTCCGCTTCTTCCTGGGCTTTGCGAAGAGCCTCTCGTTTGGCCTGGAGCTCGCGCTCGCGCTGCGCACGAAGACGCGCCTCTTCCTCCGCGCGACGCCTAGCTTCTTCTTCTCTGCGTTTCTCCTCCTCCTGCCGCCGACGTTCCTCCTCTTGACGCCGCAGCTCCTCTAGACGGCGGAACTCTTCCTCTTCCTTCTTCCTCCGTGCGTTGTCCTCCAATCGCAAGACAGCTTGGCGGTCGCGCTCTGCGTGCTCCAACTCACGTATCGGGCCCATCTCTTCGGCACGTGCGACGATCTCTCTGGCATCTCCAAGCATGTGCTTGCGCCGCTGATCGACTTGAAGCGCCTGAAGCTGCTTGAGGAAGATATAATCTTCATCGGTCATACCGTCGACTTGCATAGTCTCGATGGCGACATTCTTGATGTCGTTGAGAGCCGCCGCCGCTTTTTCGCGCTTGAGTTTTGCTGGGTTGTGGAAACGGGGACCTTTGCGACGAAGTCGAGCGATGGTGAGATGGTAAGTGAGGCGCTTGGGCCAGATTTTACGGCGGGAGTGGATGATTTTACTGGTGGAAACCTTGATGGAAGCGTTCTTCTTCTTGACGACCTTTGGAGCAGCAGCAGTAGTCTTAGCGGGACGACTTGCACGGGCGGGGTTGGCTGAGGCGGGTTGGAAGAAGTGCGGAAGGGCTTGTGCAGGAGGTGCGTTGTAGTCGAAGAATGCAGGTGCATTTGGGGCGCGGGCGGTGGTACTCGAAGGAGAGTCGACGCATGGTGAAGGCGAAAAAATCGAGGGACGAACGCGAGGCTTCTTCTTCGGATCTCTTAACATCCTGAATCCAGCAGGGATTTGCGTGACGAAGGGCCCGATGTGACGGTATGGCTTGTTGAACATATTTCTTGAAGGTAGTTGAGCGTGGAGTGAGTGACTTGAGGTGTTGTGTTGTGGTATTGGAACATCACGCTCGTATGGAAGTGCGAGCTTTAATAGCTTCAGCTGTGGACATGAAAGTAGAAATGTCCACAAATCATGCTGCTTGTGGTAGTCAATACAATTACTTCAAGAGTTTCGAACTCCGCGACGAGGTAGTGGACCTCTGGTTCAGTTCAATAATGTGAACGATTTTGAAGGGGGTGATACGAGTCAGTGGTAGCTGGCGAAAAAATGACAAGTCACTCCAAAGAGGTTATGGACATCGAGGTTCGCATCTCTTGGGAGCTCGCTGGCATTTTCCCTTCCTTGGTAACAATTGGCATGCCACAGCTGGCCAGTCTCAGGCGTCGACGCGTCAGTAATCAGTCTCGCGGTCAACAACGTACCGACAAATCAAAGCTATTCACGACGTACTAATGGCTCAGAGGCCCTTGGGTTTGAAACCACTGGGTAGCAGAATATCGATCTGTTCGTGAACTCCGGTCGAGTCTCTGAAATCGCAGTACATTAGTCCAGATAATCATGATGGCGAAGAAAGTTCCTAAGCCTGTTGATCGCTGATGGACTTACAGCGTTCGGAGTTCCCACGTCAATCTGCCAGTCACGTCGCTGGCAAACGCGCCGTTACACTCTGCTATCTGCTGTCACGTTTTCATATATTCTTCCTGTATAACATCTTAATTATTATGGAGGACGCAGCAATAGTTTGGCCCGCCCAAAGTCAACTGCGACCACGAGCGCCAATGCGGCTGCCATGTGTATTTCCCTGGCGGGGTACATTAACACGCTTCAAGCGCTATCGATGAGGCATCATGAGAGCAGCACGAATGGCAGCACACATACCACCTTGTTGTAAACACGTTGCACTCTCTCAATCTCCTTACCCGCATTTAGGTCCCATAATATTGTCGAGCGGTCTTGTCATCAGATCCACTGATCAGTCGCCCGTCGGCCGGTCAGTAGGATATGGATGTTTATCACTCCTCAAAGTCATTGTGGCTTTCAAAATCGATTTCGTGGCGACGCTGGCTTTCGTTGATGCAGACGCCATGCCTAGTACACCTCCACGACCAAAACGGTAAGGTAAACAAGTGCGGGAGATATATTGTCTGGGTGCGCTTGAAGATGCGATGCTCTCTTCTGATGGTCGTCGTTTTGATTCTAGAAGTCCAGATGCGAGTTTATGGCTGGCAATGACAGAGAGGGGAAGAACTCTGCAATGTGAGCACAGCAGCTTGTCGTGTTCGCAAGATGTGCTATTCCTCTTCTAGCTCTCACTGCCACGACCGATGTTCCTGTGCTAAAGCGTCAATCTTGACTATTTCCCACACGCCAGTGCTGTTGTGTCCTCTATTGCGGGTGGCATATCTGGATGACCGAAATGTCGGATATGCTGTAGCATTCAACTTTCTCATTACTCGCTCTCTGTTACAGGTCCGTACTGGATGCTAGCGGACATGAGAACAATTGTCATTAACACTAGATGTCAAAATGGAGACTAAATTTCCCTGTGCCATCCACTCAACCGTTCTCAGGTCATGCAACTTCACCAATTAACCGACGGCCCACAAGAGGTGCATTAGGAGGTTGTCCCGAGCCTTGCTGTATGGTCCCGAAAGCCATGCGCGTCATATAAGCTAATGCTGGTCGGTTCCCCGGGTATCTGGATGTGATTTCCAACATCCTAGAGTTGAGTTGCTTGAGAGGGCCGTCCACATTTGCGCTCGGTTGGTGAATCAGTAACGTCTTTGTAGTGTGTAGTAACTTCAACATCACTAATTCAACCGACGCTACAAGAGACGCTCGCCACCCTGAGTGTATTAGCAATGAGTCGCCATAAGATCAACAACTCGATGTTATGAAAGCAGCACTTGGGCGTAGAAGGAGAGAATGGAGGCAATCATTGAATAAGAACGCCTATGACATGGCTGTATAGCATATGCGTCGTTGGCGCTGGAGAGTTAAGAAATCTTGACCCCACTCATCAGTGCCAGAACGACGCCTCAAGTGCGCGCGATTGAAGGTATTGTGATCAAAGTTTTAAAATGTGATGTTACACGTACATGTTGGCAACTGATCAGTGCAGGAATTGGAGTGACACGTTCATCGCTAGCGTTGGCGAGTCGGATCAAGTTGTCTATAGATGTCAGCAAATTGGAGCTAACTGCCAGAATGACAGCCCGAGGTGTGCATGACCACCTGATATATTTTGTCAGCATTGAGATACGGCTCGTACCACGTACTTGTTCACAAATGATCAACGTCAGGAGGGCGAGTCTTTCCAGCACTCAAGCTGGAAGCGATAGCCCATGCGGGACTGCATAGCGGCATCAATTTCGCATTGGTGTCTATCAGGTTGAGTGATTCTTTGACGAAACACAAAACCATTTAGACCCCAATGTAAACAAGACATTCAGGGACGCGGGAACTGCTGGTGAGCTGGGTAGAGTGTCGAATACATCTTGCACATTTCCCTAACGCCAGAAAGACAGCCTGAGGCGTGCAAGACAACCGGTACATGTGAGCATGAGCTGTGAGACGGCAGGTGACAAAGACGATAGCTGGCGTTCGACGAGCATGCTTACATCGTATGGTCAACACGTTCCAGCATCGTGCAAGCAGAGGGTCTCGTATTTGTCATTGTTTGGTTTATAGGTGCATGCATGGACCTCGAGGATGCTCCAGATTATAATTTAGATACAAGTCCTTCCTTTCTTTCACTATCTACACGATGGTTTTCAGTCTCTTCACTCGCAAGCCTGGTTCACCACCAGTCCAACTACACACTCCCTCTCCTTCCGGCTCACCAGCAGCCCTCTCCTCAACGCCACCACCCACCACCCAGACCGAGCCTGACTCGGAAGTAACAGACCCAACAGCGTTGTATGACCTCGTATGCTCCGTCCCTCCCCAGACCCTTCACGCGTACACCCTCGCACACCTCTCCCCAACCTCCGATCCTCCGCTGATCCCCCTCTCACCGCGTACACTCACCGCCCTCACCTATTTCTTCCACCAACTCTCCCCGCCACCACAGCTCCATTGCGTCCGCTGCCACTCCTCTTTCTTTGACCTTTCAAATACAGACACATCTTGTCGCATTCCACATGATGATGAAAGCGCACTCGTCGATCGCTCTGCGTACGAAACCCTCTGGGGCTGCTGTGGAGCGAGCGTCGAAGGGACGGGTGATATGGGCCCTCCGGATGGGTGGTGTTATGAGGGAAGACACACGGTGAGTATTCTCTCGTCTTTAGAAATCAAAGACTGATTCAGGATATAGACAGACACCAAACGCGCGCGTTTCCGCGCAGATTCTACCATCTACGACGATAAGTTATCCTCATGCGCTGCGACAGGATGTCACGGCCGTAAACGCAAGCGGAGCATATCTGTCTCCAGCGGTGATCTGAGCGCCAGCATAAGGAAGAAAGACAAAGCCAAGGTAAACGTCGATTCCTCGCCCAAGTCAGTCCGCAAACCCACTTCAAAATCATCCACACCCAAACCCCTCTCCAAATCCGGTACATTCATATCCTCAATTACGCTCCCCCAACCACGCATCAAACCCCTCCCTAAATCCAACCTCCACCAATCCCACATTGCATTGTCAACCGTAGACGCCGTTTCTGAATCCGAGAGTGATACACAACAAGAGTCAGATATCCCCTCGCGTCCTACTCGAGAACGCACAAGAACGCGCTCTACCGTAGACGAGCAAAAGACCCGTCTCACTGCAGATGACAAGACGCGCCCTCTTGCTGATGAGAACATGTGTAGACCACGTACGCGCAGCGCAGCACGGGAAGAACGCAGTCTATCGCGTACAAGGGCTCTTGTGAGAGGCGGCTCTATCCGTGTACTGCGTGAACGTGAGAGGGAGAAAGAGAAGGGTATAACCGAGTCGGATGGGGATGAGAGACGGGGAAGGGGAAGAGAGGTGAAGAAGAGAAGGGTGGGTGTATGAGTCGTTTGTGTAAGTGTGTGGCGTGGATGAGGACGGACGAGTATTAACTTACTATTATTGTGGTGTGTTTCTTGTTTAAAACGGTGCGACGGCGCTGACGAGTACGACGCTGGCAGTCGATATATCCCATAACCCTCTTTTGTATGCTACCATCTCACTATGCGGAGATTCACATTCTGTATCTATCCTGACTTAATCATTCTACCAGGCTGCTATATAGTACTATAGTGTTTACCCGCATGAAATCCGATCATTTAAATGCTCAGATCTGCAGAGTCGGACCCTCTTCAAATCCATATGAAACAACTTGCGCCGGACGCTAAAAACTGCATCAGCGAAATAAGTCAACAACTATAGGTTTGGGAGGAGGCACTGCGACTACATGGAAACAGCTGAGCAAAGGATATGGCATCACACACAGAACGAAACATCGATGCTATTTATATGCTCAAACGTCGCACACAGCGCAGCCAAATCACAAGCCCAGGCTACACAACAAGCAATCAACGAACAACTCACAATCTCATCGCAAATCAATCTCAACCGTCTCCCCAACCTCCTCCTCGCCATCCTCAGATTCCACAAAACTCTTCCGAATCTCTTTCTCCACCGGAGGAGGGGGAGGGACTTCGACACTAGACGGCACCACCACCGCTATAGGCGTCATGTCATCTTCATTTGTACGGTTTGCTGCCTCAGGCTCAGGCTTGGGAACAGGCACTCGAGCGGGAATAGAGGGGACGGGTGGGACTTCCTGAGCCTGGGTCGGTGACGTCGGGAACTTGAAATTCCTATCCATCGTACCACTGCTCTTGTGCTTCATCTCAGAGAGCGACTTCGGTGGTGGCGGCTGTTCCTCCTCGTCCTCTTCCTCGTTGATCGGCCGTTGCGGGGTTGCGGACGGCGGTGTAGAACGGCGTATTGCTGGGAGACTTTGGCGGGATGCCGAGTTTTTGTGACTTGCGCTGGAGCTAGGGAGAGAGGCTTGTGACATCGATTGCGGACGCTGGGAGTACCCAGAAGACGTGGGTGGGGTCACGCCGAGATAGTACCCCGATATAGGCACCATTCTGAACAAAAAAAAGAATTGTCAGCAATAAACTCTATAGAGATATAAAACGCGCATATACGCACTTCTTTTCGCTATGACAAGCTAAAATCCACTGTGGTTGAACCACAGGGATGCTTAACTGCAAGGCGCGTTGATATTCCGCACCTGGGGCAGCTGCGACACCACCAGCTGGCTGCGCACCCGCGGGCGTGACCGCAGGAGTAGTGCACACGAAATGCGTCGTGTCGATCTGAATTTTATCGCTCCACTTTGCACGCATCTCTTTCAAAGCAAGCTTCGCATTCTCCAGCAAGACGCTGTCTGTGACATTACCGAAGCAGACTGAGATCCCGCTTGTATCGGCGATAGTGTGCGTGCGCACACGGATGAGGTTCGAGGGATAGGTTCCTGCGGACGTGCGGAGGAGGAGCTGGAAGCTGTATTGGGTGTCAACGGAGAGCCCGGAAAGCTTTGTGGAGTAGTTGCTTAGTGCATTAGGGATCGATGCGAGCCGTTGGCCGTTCTTGTATATGTCGAGTGAGCGTAATTTTGCGGTTGCGAGCTTGATGGGCGGCCATTCGAGAGTGACAGAGGTTTGAGTGACATTGCGGACCTGAAGGCGGTGGTCCGAGTGAGGCGGACTGAGATCAAGTGTGTAATTCTTACCTCGAGCTGCGGATTCTCAGGCGAGTGATTTCCAAATGCCTCTAGGATGTCTTCTTGAAGCGACCAGAACTCATGGTCGCGCTTCCGCTCCTGAGCTACGTTCTGGTGGACCGCGATGTTGACTATTGAGCCAGTTGTTGCTCCAGGAGGAAGTAGTACTGATGGAAATTCTATGAGGTGAGCTCGGTCGCCCAGGAGGATCTGCGCCGCGTCACTTTATGTTTGAGTGACGTACTGAACTTGGACTTACAGCCATGCCCGCATCTGGAGTCAATATTATGAATTTTATGAACGCGCCGAGTGTGAGTCACTTACCGAGCTTTCCAACCGTAAATGTGAAACTATCCTGCGCTCTTGCCATGGTTGCTCGTCGCGATGAACAGTGTTGAAGCGCTCAGGCTGAAGGTATGGGTTAACGTGGACTATCGTGGCTGTGCACATTATTTCGATTTCCTTATTGGGTGATAACGTAGCCCTTATCTTCGGGAGTTCGCCGCCCCTCCATACAGGCGCCCGTGCCTGCTAATTTGCATGTGTGCTTGTTCAAAATGATAAAAGCTGGATCAACCAGAACCGAATCATTCTCTGGATCCTCCTGGACGCTGACTAGCGCTCAGAATTTTTTCCAGGCAGAAAGCAACCATGTCGCGTGCTTCTGTGTCTTCAGTGACCAAAGAACAGCCGTCGCCTACTGCTAATCCAAACCCACTGGCACGCTCTGTATTCAGCGTCGTACGACAGAAAGTGACTACGAGGCATGGCTGGCTTGGTGACTACGATTACCGATGGCTTTGTCTCCCATCTCTTCCTACAGCTAGACGCAAGCAACCGCCATTTTATGGCATCGACGACGAGCTCCCACTTGTGCTGGCTCTGACAAGCGGGCTACAGCACGCACTTGCGATGCTTGCAGGCCTCATTGCACCACCCATAATTCTTGCCAGTTCCTTGATGCTGGACTCTGACACATCATCCTACTTGATATCAGCTTCACTCATTGGATCAGGTACGTCCACCATAACGCACTCACATTCACACAGAGCTGAGTTAGGAATCAGGTATTCTAAGTTTAGTCCAAATGTCACGCATCAAGTTGTGGGGGGGCTATTATCTTGGCACTGGGCTTTTATCCGTGGTCGGGACGAGTTTTGCTACGCTCAGCACAGCAAATGCCGTATGCGCGCCTTGGTTCTACGCGTGCGACATTATTGATGAGGTGAATAAACGCAGATTTTCAACACGATGTACGCCAACGGCACTTGTCCCTCAACAATTGCTGCGGATGGTACTATCACGCGAGGTCCTTGTCCAGATGCTTATGGCATGGTACTTGGTAAGTCGACCCTGGGTTCCCAGCGACAGTAAATTTGCTGACACCTTGAAGGCACCTCCCTTATCTGCGCTGTTTTAGAGATTGGATTATCGTTCCTTCCTCCGAGGGTTTTGCGACGGATCTTTCCTCCCATGGTCACTGGTATGATTTCGACTTGGCATCGTACCTCACAGCTCACTTATCTCTCAGGCATCTTTATCCTCATGATCGGATCAACTCTCGTCGGGTCTTCTGGCATCGCTGATTGGGGTGGTGGCTCGAATGGGTGTCAAACCCGCCCAACTAGCGGTATCTATCAGCTATGCCCGACAGTCGGATCTCCCCATGCTTTACCGTATGTCTGACGTATTTGAAAGCAGTATATCAATGACACATCTATGACAGATGGGGCTCTCCTCAGTTCATAGGTCTCGGGTTCCTCTCTTTCGTGAGCATCATTCTCACAGAAATCTTCGGCTCTCCGTTCCTCAAGAATGCGAGTATCATCGTGGGGCTTGCGGTGGGATGTATCGTTGCTGGGGCGGCCGGGTACATCGACGGAAGCACCATCACGAGTGCACCAGTAATCACATTCTTATGGTAATATATCTATTCTTGCACGTTGACACGAGGTCTGAATGATGGGCAGGGTACATCGGTTCAAAATCAATGTGTACCCACCGGCTATTTTGCCTATGCTGGCGGTTTATGGTAGGCAGATCTCTCTTGCTTGGGACAGGCTGGCTAACTGAAACGCTGACGTCAGTATCGGTGGCAATGGAAGCAATTGGCGATATAACTGCATCTGCGGAAGTGTCCCGTCTCCCTGTCGAGGGAGAGGATTTTGATTCAAGAATACAAGGCGGTGTTCTTGTTTGTCTTTTCATAGACATGGTGTCTAATAATGTACTGATCTAAATTGCAGAGCGATGGGATAGGTGGTATTATTTCTGCCTTGTTTACCGTCACTCCTCTATCTGTATTTGCTCAGGTTTGACAAAATCCTCTATCATTGTGGTGCTTAGTCTCATCTTGTGGTTGGCGTAGAATAACGGTGTCATTTCTGTCACTCGGTGTGCAAACCGCACAGCAGGAAGATGGTGTTGTATATTCCTCATCATCTTCGGTTCCCTTGGAAAGATCTCAGGGCTCTTCCTCGCAAGTATGCCTCGTGTCTCGCTGGTCCTCTTTCAGTCACTTACCATGTACAGTACCCAACCCCGTCTTAGGTGGTGTGACGACGTTCCTCTTCGCAAGCGTCGCCGTCTCTGGCCTCCGCGTTCTTTCCTACGTCAAGTACACGCGGCGCGACAGATTCATCCTTGCTGCAGCACTGTCGTTCGGCGTTGGGGACCTCCTCATGCCCGGAATCTTCACCCATCTATTTGATGGTGTGAAGAACCCAAATAATGGCCTCGAAGGGTTGTTCGAGAGCATCACGATTCTGCTAAGCACGCCCTGTCAGTCTACAAGTTTCACACACTTGTTACTGTCACATGATCCTCATACCTTTGATGACAGTTTTGATATCTGGCATCGTTGCCCTGGTGCTAAACCTGATACTCCCACAGGATACGCCGCAGCAGGACGAAGATGATGAGGACGTGGAAGTTGCACGAGATCTAGAGATTCAGGTGCCAGAACAGGAGCGAAAGATATGATTTGTACAGCACACGCCATTTTCAACGTGGATACACTTGCAATGCATTGGGCTTCCTATAGGCTTAGTTGGCGATTGTCTTTGAGGTTCACTCAGACGTGTTCTTAGAGGAAAAGACGGTGTTATATGGTAATCTAACGAGGGACAAGGTATTAAGTGAGTTCCATAGTGAAACTACTTGCAGAGACGATGAACGAGGGTTTTCGGGCGAGGACGCGCAGCGTCTTCCGGCCCCGAGGGACTAACCTGAAAGAAGGAGGTGAGCTGCGATTCCCAATTGATTAGGAGGGCCGACGACGCATCCAGCGAAACTCGGAAACCCCTTTTTTAGGAGGAGGATACTCACTGGGTTGGTTGCATATGCGCGTGTTAACGGACTGGGGGTAAATTCACAGTGTGACGGAGGAATTGCTCTTGCAGTTCAGGTGTGGCTTGCATGTAAGGAGCTAGGATTTGTGCGTGGCGACGGAGGTACGCGAGGAAGGTGTCACTGGACCAACGGCCCTTCACTTTGACGACGTCGAATGGGATGTTGCGAAGCAGGTATTCGAGAGTCGACCCAATTCGGATTCCATGACCCGATACTGGTTGACGGCCTGCCGCTTTCGCTGCAGAGGTTAAGCGCTGTAGGAATTTGGTTTTCGTTAACGGACGGTATGAGTCGTTGTGACGATAGGCGAATAAGGCGTTGTTTCGAGGGGGTTCATTGATGCGTAGGTGATTGGCAAAAGCTTCTTCCGGGTCAGAAGGTCCTGTCTGCTTGGCCCAGGATACTTCTTCGCCTTCTAGAGCGCTCTTTGTTCGGGGAAGAAAAAAGGTTTTCATGCGGAGGTTTTGACGGTCTTGGGTGTCGCTAACATTGGATGGTTTTACGTGTATTGCAGGATCGAAAGCATCGAGGCGCGGGACTGTGAATTCGCCAGCACGCGCTGTGGCAAAGAAGGCTGTGGTTAGGCAGGCGAAAACTGCTGCATCTAGAGGATTGGAGAGGTTAAGCTGATCGCGGATGGCGGATATCATGTCGATGGTGTACGGTTCGCGTTTGCTCCGTTTTGTAGAGGCAGGAGCAAGTGAAATAGCGGCTTTCAGGAGGGCTTCTGTTTCCATGTCGTTTAAGGACCATGTTAGGCCGTGCAAAACGTGCCAAGCGCGCACTCCGGAAATATAGTTGACTATTGTTTTAGCGGAGTAGTGACCAGCCATTGAGGTGATGAAGGATGATATGAGGATGTTGCTAACTGGTGCGCGCTGGTGTTCCGGGATCATTTTGCTGTCACAATATACGTGAAAGGTCAAGAGCCCTGAGCCGTATGTTTCACGCGTTGCTTCGGCATACGCGTGAATCAAGGTGTCGCGGATGCGCTGGAGGTCTGATGGGAGTAAGGGAACAATATTTCCTTGTTTATCTCGAGCATCTCTGGAAGATGCGGGGATCCAGAGATGTAATCTCTCCCTTGCTAAGCAGTGGGGGCGGAGTGAGGATGGGATAGGTGTGAGGCTCGTATTATAAGCTTTTGTGAGATATGAAATGGTGAGGACGACTCAGGCGAGTGGGTCATACGAAACTTACTAGTTTTGCGACGCTTTGAAAAGCTCTTCCCCGCGTCGTTCGAACTCGCGGTTAATGAAAGCTCTTCGGTGGCTTTCGGATTCGGTGACGCTACGGCCCATTGGGTGAAACGATTCGTGGGTCGTTGGGAGCTTCTTAGGTCTGGAGTTGATGGCCGTTTCGGGTATGTCCCTGACGAAAGGCTGTAGTTCGATTGGGATATTAATTGGGGGCAAGAGGAACTTGGTGGGGGGGTATACCCCGCGGGAGGGACCGTCTGCTGGGTTGTCCCTGCTTGGGACGTAGCGAGTAAGAACTGTGCACTTGGCGCTAGCGAGAACTCTATGAACACGTTTGAAGACTTCGTTTGATGCCCGATTCCTACTTCGGCCTGCCCACCAGCCCTCGACAATGCCTCTGTTGTCTCCGTAGACCTTGAAATGAACTCCGGTGGTCTGAGAACTGACGATTGTGCGGACGAGAAACTCGAAGCCGACACCCTCAGCCCATCCAATGTCTCTACCGTCCCTCTTCCATCCAGGGATGAGTTCCCATGCCCTCCAGAAGCCGTTGACGATGATGCCGATTCCATGGCCAGAGCTAGCATCCGAATAGGCGTGGAAGTCGAGGACAGTGCATGGTCCAGGTATTGGTCGGGATATGTATGCATTGTTGAGGGAGTTCTTCCACCACTCGATGTCGTCTGGCGTGTTTCGTGGGGGAGTCCGTGGGAGAAAAGGCCGGTCGTTGAACATGGCCAACATAGCCTCGAGGTTAGTAAGGTAAGCTCGGCCCACGGGGATGACGTGAGCCGCGTGCAGAAGCTTCCCATAGATCTTTTGGACCTCGCGTAATGTGTGCGTACGCTTCGACTCCCAATCTGCGATAGCGTGGAGATATTTGACCCTCTTTTCGGTTGAGAGGTCCACTGTCCGATCATCCAAGTTCCAGATGAAGCCTGTGAATGGAGGAGTTGCGCAAAATGGTATATCTTTGGCCGGTTCCCATGGGATGCCCATCTCTGACGAGAGTGCATCAATGTCGGCTGTGCAGTATGAGAACAGTGCGTCTTCCTTTGACCGCGGGGATCGTTGTGACAGGTCTTGGATTGGGAACCGAGCGTCCTCGTCAAACTCTTCAGCTGAGCCATTAGGCATTGCAGCACCCTTGTACCATTTGCGTCCTCCACTAATGACGAGTCCCCCATTCTCAGCAATCTCTTTTGCCCATTGAGTGCGTCTGGCATTGTATTCCGCCAAGAATACCAGTTTGATTCTGAAGAAAAGGTGGTCATCGACCCACTTCGAAGCGGGACCAATACCTTTTGCCCTAAGTATATCCAGGCCTGCATCACTGATGTTACCATATATGCCCGCTGAGGGGCCGAAACCGAAACAAAAGGCCGTATCGACAGCAAAGGAGTCGTTACCAGGGAGCTTGACAGCCAGGGCTGCCCATTGTGAATGATGGAGAGGGACAGTGCGGTAGGCTTCTGCCTCGTCGCGGACTGCGCCTTGTGACCCTGGAGGTAAGCGCCAGACAGATAAACAAATAGTTGAGAATGTTCCGTATGTACAGGGAAAAAGGTCTGAATCGACCCGCGAATTAATGGATGAGATGGTTTTAGATGGATTATGGGGGAAGGATAGGTTTTGGACAAGGCGAAATCTGCCGGGTTTTCCTGGTTTGGGTACCAGGGAAAGCGGAGCTGTCTGAAAATAACCGACCAAGGATTCAAGGTCTTTGGCTGTGAACGGGCCAATGAAACGGCCTTTCGTGAACTCAAGATTGATAATTTTCCAGAAGGCTTCGAGATGCTCTTCAATAGATGGGCTATTAGGCGGTTCGTATGTACATTCGATTGGGGAAATACCTCCCGAAAAACCGGATAGAAGGCAGCCAGGAATATGCGGGTATCTACTAAGAAGGCCTGTCTCTTTGAGGAGACGGGCCCAACCCTGAGGGTTGTATGGGGTGAGCACCCTACTCTTTCTCGCCTCGAGGACACCCTTGAGCGCCGTGCTCCTTGCTTCCGCAACCTGAGCACTCGTGGTGCAGTTCGTGGTTCCCGGCGAAACAACCGTTGGGGCGCTGCCACTTGAAGCAGAGTGGGTTTCCCTGGGAGTTGACCAGGCGGTTGTCTTGGGTCTTCTTGCAGTAGGCCGGTGTTCCGTCCCAAAGCTTTGAGGACTCGCAGCGTTGGATGTCGTGGGCGAAGCGGCCGAGGCAGATGGCGCAGGCTGACCGGCCACGTGTGCCTGCGCTTTGGGAAAAACCCTGCTTGCGTTGTTGGTTGTTCCTTGAGTTGTCTGGTGAACGTTTTCTGTTCTCGTTGCCTCCTCGACGAGGAGAACAAGACCTTGAGTTACGGCGAGAGTGTTCTTGATTGTTGCGACGTGAGTCTCGGGGGAGGTCGCGGTAGCTTGACCTCCGATTTTGGGGTTGCGCTGTAGACGGCTCGCTTGTTCTGGGCTGAGGTGTGAGTATTGCCGAAACGGTAAGAAGACGAGCGTCCGTGTAAGCAGTGGTACGGGCATCCGTGTAAGCAGAGAGTACGGGCATCCGTGTGAGCAGGGGTACGGGCATCCGCGTGAGCAAGTGTGCGGGCATCCACGTTAGTGTTTGTGGGCATCCGCATTAACAAACGTGCAGGCATCCGCGTAAGCAGAGATGCGGGGAGTGATTGGGATACGTTAACGAAAGAGAATAATTTCGGGGTGAGTGTAAGAAGATATATGCAACGATTGTCAGAGGGTGGTTCTATGGATCGTGGTTTAAGAAAACGTACCGTGGCAAAGTTTTGCGAACGGACTTTGTCCCAGAGTTCTTCGTTGATTGAGCGGAGGAGAACCTCGTTGATGATGGCAATGTTGAACGCTTCATCTCGCTTGAGACGGTCGTGCCAGTCCTGGCGGACCCGCGAAGCATAATGCAGTATCACTAGGTCCCCAAGGTCGCTATGGTCGCGTATGGAGTGGTTTTCTAGGCGCCAGAAGAACAGCGATAGGGCGTCAATGTGCGTTTGAGGCCATTTTGCCTTGCTGAGTTGCATCAAGAAGAGGTTTTTGGAGCGAAGGAAGGTTGAGAACGGCAGGTCGTGGTCGGCTATGGCTGCCTTGGATGCTTTGAAAGCGTATGCTGGTCGAATTGTGAGTTGGTCGTCGACCCTAGTGAGACCGAAGTCGTCAGCTACCGAACGGGCTGTGCGCAGAGCTTCTTTGCAGCCGTCTGGGGAGAAGTACCATAGTTCTATATATTCGAAGTTATTCAGCTTTTGGGTCGCGTACTGAGAGGGGCGAGGGGCAAGGGCGTCTCCTACTGATGCTCTGTCGTTGAAACCGTTCATTTTAGGTTTCTTCTTATCCGCTTCGACTTTCTCTCTCTCGTCCTCAGCCTCTTGTTGTGCCCGTGCCTCGTCTTCTTGGGCAGCGCGGGCCTGGTCAGCTTCCGCTGCGTCTGCCAGCTCTCGTTCTCTGTTCAGATTCCACTCGTTGACCCTCTGGTTGTGGCCTATAGTCCATGATTGCGATAGACGTAGGACAACAGCTTCTTGGGTTCCTCCCGTTGCTCGGCGAATGTCTTCGCGGATGTCTGTATACGCGTCCCCATTGAAGTCGGGGCAGACTTCGTTTGATGGATCAGCCATGTAGATTTAATGTGAGAAATAGTAAAGAAAGTTTGTTGTTGACTAGATGTGAAGGAGAAAATAAAAACGAGAGCGACACGAAAAGTTCTGAGTGCGAACGGTCGTTTGTGGCACAGAGACAAGAGGCGTTGTGCCACGCTAGCCGTTCGCTCGAAGACAAAACTCTATTCCTCCGCTCGTGCCTCGTTACATAATAGACTAACAAAACATTTAATCTCATTTGCGCCGAGTGAGTGAGTGAAATAGTCGACATGTAGGACTACTTTTCTCCTTTGTACCCTGGTATAGATTACCTAGATTTTTTTAGTTCGACTCAACGTCGCTTGCGCCTCCAAGTTGTCAGGCATGTACACTGATTATTTTAGACATGTCACATTTCCACGGCCCAAGTCAGACGTAGAACAGAACGCGAAACGCAAGAACTTGATATTTCAAACGTCCCGTGTGAAGCTAGAACACCTGAATATCTATACTCACCTAAGTGTCAATGGAGGATGCAACAATGTATATTCTTCCAAACAAGTCATTCTTCACAGGATGGTCATACAACTGCACGTAAAACGCGAGATCCGATAGATGAATACTCAACGTATGGCATTTACGAAGACTGAGTCTCTGCGTGGTTAGTTACCGCGAGACGGGATGGTCCTGCTTCTGGTTGCGCCTGACTAGACATAGGTTTTAATTCAATCTCTTCGTGCTGAACCCTGAAAGACTACATTAGTGAGTGGATTCTGTGAACGAATGAGATTATCATACCTGGGGGGCACGGCGACTGGAACAGGAACATTTTCCTCTTCCTCGTCGTCATCGCCGTCGACTTCATCATCATAGACTACTGGCAGTGGTTGCGGCTTCTTTTTTTTCTGGAACCAGCTGAGGCAAAAGAAGACAACATAAGGTCGGTATCCATCGTCTACACCAACAGCATCACCCTAGTGAATGGTGGGGTCAGAACTCACGAGCCCAACGGAATTGCAGATGACATACATATGTAACTTGTCCGAGAGGAACGTCGACAATTTTTACAGGTTTTCGTTTCGGTTCACGCGCCTTTGCCTTCCCCTTGCCCGACGAAGACCGAGTGGGATTGAAAAAGGCACTACCACCGGGCAAGGAAGTCGATGGAGCGCTTTCTCCATGAATGCGATTAGAAGGCAAGGGTAACGTAGCAGGGAACTGGAGCGCGAGTGTTATATGGGTGAAATGTGAGAGGAACAAGAGAAAACATACATCTAGTGGATCACGAGATTGACCTTTCCGACCAGGGCGTATTGAATTCGTGCGAGGGGAGAAGCGAAGAAGTGAGCTGAGTCGATGGAAAGCGGGTTGTTGCGAGTCATTTGTAGGCGGAGGTCTCTGCACCGTAGGAATAGCGGATATGGGTGGTCTGCGGTGCCCAGGAGGAAGACGAGTTGCATGCGACTGCAATGATAGCAATGAGTGAGTGGTGTGATGAGAGAGGATGAAATGCGCACATGGAGTAGACGATCGAGGTTTGACTTTGTGCGTGTAATTTTCTGTAATGGAATGTTAGCATATGAACAGTACATGTTTTGGGAGAATGCGTACACGGGCCTGAGCAATGATGTCAGGGGGAATATCGCAGATGAAGATCTTGTAATCGTCATCGATGTGTGTCGTGTAAGCTAGTTGGCATGAGTCGGGTGAGAGGACAAGTATATTAACATGCTGAACATCGAAGGAAGCGAGGAGGTGGCGGGACTCGAAAGCCCACAGTTTGATGGTGTTGTCCCTGGATGCGCTTGCGAGGAGAGCATCGTCAAAAGAAAGTGCTAGCCCACCAATGGTCGTGGTGTGTCCTTGAAAGGCCGTTCCGATAGTCTCCAGCGTCAATCCGTCGAATTCATAGATGGTTGTGATGTCCTCCTCCTCGGTAAAACCGAATGCGGCTATGATGGTTTTGTTGTTTGTCCAGAATACCGGCGAATATGTGCCTGGTAGTCGACCAAATTTCCCAACCTTTACATCCAACTTCTGTGACTGGACATCCCAGACTTCAAGACAGTTGCCCGTATCTGACTTGACTGCAAGTTTCTTCGAATCTGGGGAGAATCGAGTTGCGCCCACCCAATTTTCGCTCTTGAATGGACCAGCCACAAGTTTGCCAGTGTCTAAATTCCATATCCGCGCTGTTGCATCCCATGACCCGCTCGCCAGCCACATGTTGTTCGCAGATATGTCAACACAAGTGACCCGATTTGAGTGTCCTTTGAATGTTTTCATAATACCCGTCCCAACCTCACAGGCTCTCAGTTCCGCCCTATCCCAATCTCCACCAGCAGCGACAACCCATCGGCCATTCCTCGATACCGCCACTGCATATATCCTCTCCTCGCAAACACCCCGCGCTTCCTCAATCTCCTTGCCCGCCTTCAGATCCCATTGCCGAGTGGTCGTATCCTCAGATCCGCTGATCATTCGCTGGCCATCTGGAAAATAGGAAATGGATCTAATCCATTTTCCATGACCCTTCAAGTTTATTGACGGTGTCAGAATCGATTTTTTGGCAGTTACTTTCGTCGATGTAGAAGCCATGGCCGCGTCTCCTTGAGCGAAACCTAGTAGTCAAGTGCGGGCAAGGTTTCTTCGGAAGTGGAAGTTCAACGGTGACGTATCCCGTTGTCAGCGTGCTATGTGACCGACGCTGGCAGAAATTTGAAGATGGGACCCCTGGTCAAACTGAATATCAGTTCATGTGCGTTGGAGACACAGACGAGACTTTGGTCTTACCGAGAGGTTAGCGCTTTAGCAGCAAAGAACTTGAGGAGGGGGAATTCCTGGATGTGAGTGCAGCTATTTGCCTTGGGCGCTGCCGCCTTGTTTATATGGACCCTAACACACCCCCTTTGCATGGCAGCTGTGCATGTCATGACCAAAGTGTCAAAGTTGTTTGTCCTTTTCCCACCCGACGATGGGCGACAAAACATTTGTAATTGCTCGAGTTTGCTTTGGACGTGTGAACGTCTACGATAGACTCTATGTATCAAACTTCCGCCTCCTTAGTGCTGAACGTTGAACTTTCAGGCCCATACGTCATCCTACATCATATGGGCTTCACTCGTTGGATGCGGTGGGTCAAATTCCCTCATGCAGAGCTAATTCTGGGATCAGGCGTCCTAAGTCTGTCCCGCATAAAGTTTTAGAATGAGTATTATCTTGGTTTGTAATCCGTAGTCGGAACGAATTTTGGCATGCTCGGTGCAGGAAATGCTGCAAGCTTGTCAGACAGAATAAAGGTGTCGTCTATTGCTCGTTGTGCAAACCGCACTGCAGGCACTGCAGATGGTGCTGTGCTTTTCTTATCGTCTTCAGTGTATATAATGACTCGGAAAGGTTTCGATCTTCCTCGCAAACATGTCGTGTTTCGCACTCTTCCAGGTATGTAGACCATTGCCTGTAGTACGCAACACCTTCCTTTTTGCGAGTGTCGCTGTATTAGGTCTCCGGATTCTTTCCTTTGACAGAAACACGCGGCGTGCCAGATTCAGCCTCATCGCAGCGCTGTCGTTCGGTGTTCGTGACCTCCTTGCGTCCCGCTGTCTTTGCCTTCCTGTTTGATGGTGTGTGAGCCACCCAAAAATTGTCCTCCAAGAGTTGTTTAAGAGCATACTATCGGATTGAGCAGACCCTGTGCTTGGAGGTCGACAAGCTCTAAACATCCTTGGACCTGTTGCGCTAAATCCTGGACGGTAGTTTTGATATCCGGGTTTCTTGTATTAGTACTGAACTTCTTACCCCACGAGGCTTGCAAATTCAAATGCACGACCAGGAGTGAAAGGTGTGATCTGTTTAGAGATTAAGCAGGTGAAAGCCGCTTCAATATTCCCAAGCCCGTTGCAAAGCTGTCGCAAGAGTTCGAATATATACACAAATGTGACCGGGAGGAAGGATCCGATCGCAATTGTTAAGCTGTTTGCTTTGCTTTGATCGAAAGTACTGACGAAATGTCGGCACGTTGAGAAACGTATCCCACAAACGAAAGGAGGTATGGCGCTTCCACCATTAGTTGAACACGCTTTGAATCTGTAAGTGAATTGATATTCAGAAGAGATGATTGCGTGAATGCAAGGTATACGGTAAATCGTGCACAGGAGGGACAAAACGTGTAGTTACATCAGATTCCCTTCACTCCTCCGGTGACAAACAGGGCAACCCTGATGGATTTTGGCCCGCACTACAGACGCGCTAACGAACAAGATGAGAAATGAGAAAAGCGTGGATGAGTGAACTCACAAAGCAATCTTAGCGCTTACTCCACTGGCGAGCACAGTTAAGCCTGTACTGGGCTCATCGTGGTTGTAAATGTCTGTCATGCCATCTACGCAGTTGGCATGAACTACATGATGACACAAGAATAGCAAAAGAAGGTCTTGCGGTGATTGTTGTAAGGGTTGCGTGCATAACACACAAATCGTTCTTGCTAGAACAGGCATCGAGTTTATCAATCACGCAAGAGTACAGCAACAAGTTTTCGCACATTTCATGAAGAACCCGCTGTTCTGGCCCTTTGAGCGCGTCTTGGCAAGGTCGGAGCTGTCACCATTAAGAATCGTTTGGCATCCCTCCAGAAGGGAGATTTGAAGATGGAAGTCATGAAGAATCTTGATTAATGCTTCCTTGAGGCCAGGAATTTCCAACCCGTTCTTGATCCGACGAATCAAACGGATGGGGTCAATTTCGGCTCCGACATTTTCCAGTAGACCGCGGATGAAAGCTACAGGGAGTGAGCCATGCAAAATTTGGTTCATCAATTGCTTACTTGGACGTGTTTCAGAATATTTGAGAAGGTCTTCCCAAAGGTCATCATCACTTTGCTCTTTAGCAAACTCGATGGCCTGTATTTGCTGATAGTCACTCTTTGTTGATTTCATCTGCTAAATAACGTACCATATGCACATCGCCTAGGCGCTCAATAATGAGCGTTAACGCCTTCTTGTTGTTACCCATGCGACCAAGTAAGAACACCATTTCGGTAACAAGATCCCTATTCTTGCACTCGTTGTACGCCTGAAGGATGTCAGATAACAATGTGACCAGCTCCAATAAATGACAGACCGCCTCAAGATTATACCAAGTGCTTGCCCGAAGATAATCAATCAGGCGGTGTGTTGCAAACTCGGCGAACAGCGTAACCTATAAATATACATCGGTACATCAGGAATTCAAACTCGTGTCCACTGGTCGGCTTACCTGAAGATCGGCGAACTCAGACCCAAGCTGAGAGTCCTTCTTAAACAAAGCATCTAGGTAAAGGAAGAGATAGAAGGGGCGATCACGGAGCTGCTGAACTACGCGAACGATCTGTTCAACTGTTCAGACAAGTTTAAAGACAGGAGGACGTGATCGCACAGGTATAGAATGGATATGATCCACCAGTAGAGCGATTGCTTCGCTGGAACTTGCTTCAACTTCTGTGCCTTCTTGTTTCCGCCTCTCAAGGAGCTCTTGATCAAACTCGATCAACAAGAGCACTTGATCCTTCACATCGGTGAATAGATTATGCTCCCGGATGAGTTCAAATACATTCTGTCGTCTGAGGCGGAGGAAAAATGGGAGGGCTTTTCCGTATTGACGATTAGCAGTATAACTGGAGCCGAGATTAGCGAGAATCAAACAACTCCATGGGTTACACAAACAGCTCAGCTAAACATTCCATGAGGATGACAGCGTCTGGTGCGGGTAAGCTTCTTGAGGATGATGATGATGGTGATCGGTCAAGTTCTGCTTGCACCGCAACAATGACGGCTGATACATCATAAATCGACTTCGGCCACTCCTTGATAGTGCGTATTAGAGACTTTGCAACAGATCAGTGCTAATTACGTCCAAGACATTCACATGATATACCTGCCTATCATGCACAAGGAAGTGCGCGAGAATCATCTCATAGACCAGGTGGCCAAGTTGGGGCGCCTCTGTAGGGACATGGGGAATGATTGCCTGCGAAAAAACAACAGCTAAGCTGCATGCATATGGCATGAGAATCAACCCACCTGCAGTTGCTTGCTTTGAGCAAAAACGAAAATCCAATTTTCCCAGCGTTCGACGTCTGTGTTACAGACAGTCGGGCATATGCTTGCAGCCTTAACAAAGTTGCCTGACAACATTTTAAGCTGATGTCTGCAGAAACGGTATCAAACGTGGTATTACCCTCAGCCACCAAATGTCTGATATATCGCTCTCCTATAGCGACAGGACTGATCTCAGACTGATCGCCATCCGCAGAGCGTTCGTCCTCGTCAAGCTTCTCTGCTTCTTCGAGAGCTTCGTCATACCGCTGATGATCTACGAGCCACAAAATGTGGTCCTTTCTGTCCCTGGGCCGCACGATGACAACATCTTTAGGGCTAATTACGACGTGGCATCTTCCTGATGAATTCGGTCCGTCGACCTCCGCCATCACATAGTCGTTGCAACTCCATGCTTGATAATTCGTGACACCAAGCGCATCGGCCGATAGCTCTTCACCTGTGTGAGAGATTATCCGTAATTCAGGACGCTCAGCTGTTTTACGAGCTTGTCTTGCACGATCTTCCGTCATTTCATCGCCGTATGTATCTGGTGCTTGGTAGGCCAATATCAAAAATGATGACGGCGTTGTGTCCTGCACAGAGGATTCGTCCTGGGATTTTGGCATCGAGAGTGAGTTTGATAAAATCCCTGAGATCATGCAGTCAAGCTGGAATGCGGCAGTGATCTCAACAATGAAAGGGGGCTGATTAGAACTGCCTGATGCGGTCGCCGTAGATGGGCGTTCTCGAATGCGCGCAATCTTTATGTAGTCCGCCCATCCTATCAAGAGAGTTGTATCGTCTTGCCAATGTAAAGTGCACTTGAAAAGGTCCGCACGAGGGCTATCATTTGGGCGCTCGATGAATGTGATGCGCATCTGGGACTGGGTATCGTAGATCTTGACACCCTGTTCATGAACAGTAAAAATATGGCCAGGATATATGGGTGAGAACCCACCAAGTCATTTGCCCACGCGATTAGGCGTTCCCGCCATCGCACATGCCACACTGGACCTTCCCCAGAGTGGATGACAGTCTCTTTATGCCCCAGCCAGCCCTTCTCTCTCAGTACCAGTGTCCCGGCCATACCTCCGCACACAAACGATCGAGTGCTTTTCTTCGCAAAATTAGGTTCTAGTGCTACAGTCCGGATTGGTCGCTTCATGTCGAACATGTATGACTCATGGGTCGAGAGGGATTGAATAACGACCTGTCCTGATTGTAAAGTTATTAGAATTTAATTGTCGAGCCAGAATCAACCCCTACCATCGATGGAGGCAGTCGCCACGAAGTCCGCAGTGCTGTCAAACTCTGTATCACTCACTGACGCTTGATGGGGCTTGTACGACTTGATGCGTTTACCCGTTAAATCGATAATGTGAACAATGCCATTGTGTGTTCCAAGTGCCTAGATAATTCGGGGTCACTCCTTTCCTACTCGCGTTCGAATGAAAGCTTTACCAGAAGGTTATTGGAAACCGCAAGAGCAGAAGCCGAGTCCTTCTTGAGAAGGTCGTTAATCGCCCCGCCCATACGCTCGTATTTTAGAGTTGGTTCATCCTCCTCTTCGTCTTCGTAATCATCGTCATCGTCACCTTCCTCTTCTTCCCCTTCCCCTTCCCCATCGTCCTCCTCTCCTTCTTCATCGTCATCTTCCTCTCCGCTGTCAGACTCATCCAAGCCGCTTTCAGACCCATGCGCTGCATTCTCTGAGTCTACATATCCTGTGTCTGAGGCGTTCTTGTCGTCGCTATACTGGTTCGTCTGTCGCAGTTCGGCCTTCGTATTTCCATTGGTAGAATGATGGACCCCGTTCAATGACGAGGGCATGACATCGGTATGGCAATCATCTGCTGAAGGGTTGCATCCATTCGGTAAGACGTCGGAAGTGTCCTGCCAAGGGTCAAGCTCTGGACCATTCATGGGGGCTGCACCAGCCATGAAATATTTCCCAGCAGGTTTACAAGCGCAGGGAACAATTGAAACTACCAAGACCAACTTACTTCGTACCTCCACCGTACTACAGGCTAATCTGCAATAGGCAACAGACTGTTTGCACATGTTAGAACCAAAAGGTTGGCAGTGCCAAATAAAGACAAGTACTCTTCTGCTTCCTTGCCCTATGGCAAACTCTGACGGCTCGGGTCAACGGGACGGTGAGACAACAGACTTGCAAATGGGGTCGTTAGAAAGTACATATATTGTGCGGCTCTCACGATAACATCATTCAACAGCGAAACAAGCCGCGTTCTCAACATAATAAACAACAGACTAGACTTGCTAGCATCAGGGTGCGTGTCTGGCCTCCCTCAACTAGCTCGATGATATGTTCTGGTGGACTGGAGGCTGGCAATGTGCCCGTTTCTGGTACTGGGCAACTTTCTCGCGTCAAAAATTCTGTGGAGAACACCTGACTAGGAAAGGGACACCCGCTCCCGCATCTCCGACTGTAATTCATGGGACCACATCAGGGCTTTCGTGATACGATGGTCCCTAGCATTTTTGGTTGCGGTTGACAGAAGTACTCCGGTACCTACGATGGGGGTGACAGAGAGCGGAACCTAACAATAAAAAGATATAGGAGGTTCGCTGCTAGCCCAGTGTGACCACGCTTGCTTATTGCTGTGCGACTTCTCTTGGTATCGTGTCCTCGCAACGAAATACACTACACTAATCCTTTTGTAATGGTGGAACGTGTCCATACAGTGATACACTAGACTAGCACTCTCATCGCAGCTCATAATTGTGAGACCATTCAAACTATTGATTCACCTGGGAATTCACAGTCCTCCACACCATCCAGAAGAATAATACCATACCAATGAAGCAGATGGCGAGAACACACAAGAGGGTAGATAGAAATTCACACCCTAGCTCGCTGACCTCCTGAATAGAGAACGCCATGAGGGCAGTCAAGAAACACAATGCCGACCATTGTAACATGACAACCGGAACAGATAGAAAGTATGCTGTTATCATGCGAACATTTTGTGGGTCAATGGTCAGCAACCGATGGCTGAAATATTGTATCTGTTGATTCCATTTTTGAGCAGTACGTCACAAGCGAAGGGGTCGTAAAGCCTCACAAGTTGAAGAGAACCTGGGTTTGATCTTGAGCGATGCTGCCAGAGGTAAGACACACCGATTATCAAACTGGTTATAGAAAAGAGCGTAGATGCGAGGGAAGCCGTTCTTTGCAATGCATTGAGGTTCTGACGATCATGCATCAGTTATTGCAGGGCATCTGACGGAATTTGTCTTACATTCAAAGCTAGGAAACCAATATTTGACCTTTAGGAATGAGCACGATAAGATAATCAGCAACTTTCGACAATTAAGCTCCCTTACCCCAGAAATATAGTTGCCTGTTGGTGTCGCAAATTGCAATCAGTCCCATATGCGCCATACACCTCTTCAGTGGGACATACCAGTAAGTTTGAGTTTTCCCACTCCGAGATCAAATGATCAATTAAGCCTCCAAACTCTCGGGCGCTCGTTAAGCCATCAGCAAGCAAAACACCTTGGAGTCTCTCGAAATATACGGAGTGAGCACCAAAGAATATAATTCCCAGGATCGTCCGTGGAACGCTGCTCCACCACCCTGCCGATGTAAATGCAGTACGAATGGGTTCGCGAATTGTTTGTGCTTCAATAGTTCCAAAGCGATAATACTGACGAGAAGTCCATACATCTTTCATAGTCTGCGCCATGTGCCAGATTAAGGCAGGCACGGCCTTGGATCCGTGAGGTCCTCCCATGCGCCCTTGCCAAGTTCTATCGTCAGATCAAAGTGAACATCACTGCATTGCGCATACCTTTCAAGACATTATAGACATTCATAACGCCCTCCCATTCCTCGTCAGTAAGAGATAGATTTGCATGGCCAGTCGAAAGTGCTCTCTCTGTTGAAATTTGAGCTCGACAACCCCAAGATGGACAAGCGAAGGCTGACCATTTGCTCCATAAGCTACGGCGCAAAGAAACTGGGCTTCAAGGAATGGTGGCACCCTAGTATAATTCATTGAATATCTTTGCAAGAAATCATAAAATTCCGCCTGTCCCAAGTGAAAATCTTCATTACAAAGTATATTCCCTCGTCAAGAACTTTGACAACTGACATCATTGAAACACGTACTTACCATCATTGAACATAAATAAACCGCCATGCTGACACGACACGGTAAAGCCTGTAATATATGTCTGCTTTGCTGATCGATGATACCGCAGAAAATATTGGGCATCTGATGTCGGACGTTGCATGTAACCGCACCACATCAAGTAGGAGATGGCATCATTCAGCTCTCCCCGGATAAGAGGGTCCCGCATGTTTTCTTCAGTGAAGACTCCGTGGTTGGCTCCATAGAAATAAGTGTCCCCGTAGAAATTGGTGTGCTCGAACCAAACAAACGGAAGGTTTGACGGTCTCACATATTCCGATTATTTTCGTTTCTGACCAAAATGCCAAAACTCACCTCTTCGGATATAAATAACGAGGAACCTTCGGCGGTACGAGAGGCAGATATTCAGATGATTGCGTCTTGTGTGTGGCAGGATTCCGAGCTGCGCCGGTTACTAGCTGTTTCGTGGATTGGACTGGAAGGGTTGACTCGGAGGCTACTAGACGCATCATTTTCCTGGGCTGGAGATACTCGATCGATGGAGTGTGTGTGCTGTGTAGCGGGAGTATCAATGGAAGAACCACTTCTTGACTTATAGAGCATGTCCAACCCCAGCCCACTCACGAATCCCCATGGCAATCCAATAAGCGTAACAGTAATTCGAACAGCCTCTTTGTTCGTTGAGTATTACTGCAGCTGAACGATTTAGATGATAGTAGCCACGATACCGTGACAGCTCAAATACAACAAGCTTGTAAGAGTTGTAACCGAAGTTGAACGTTGAACAACAGATCCCTTTTGTAAATTCCTCTTTATGTAACATTGTTGTAACATTGTAACTTCAAGTATCCGATGAGGCGACACCCCCTATTTCGTACAGGAAAAACAGAAAAGCCCCCATCATACACAACGCAACGATAGCGACTAAAACTACAAGGAGTATCATTCCCACTTCTCCATAACATTGAAAACAGTAAGAGACTAATGCGATCATGAAACTGAGAACAGACCACATTAAAGCTGCAATAGGAAGAGACAGAAAGCATGCGGTCAATCTAAGGTCCATGGTAGAACCGAAGAAACTTATATGACTGACATAGCCATGCTAATTGATGACTGTTGGTTTATGCATTGCGGAAGTAAAAGGTTTGCTCACCGCGTCATCATGTTCCGCATCTATCTTCCTCTTATGTCGCCAGACATGATGAATACCGGATGTGACACTCGTAAGTCCGAATAACGTTGATGCTAGAGACCACAGTCTTTGCACCGGTCCAATATCCTCCACGAAACATTCGCGGTCACTAAGGCATTATCTGCAGTGAATTCTACTCACTGGTATGGCTAAGAAACCGACACTCGCTCTAGTGACTTGGATCAGTACAACTCTGTCATCTATGAGCTGGCTACTCACAAAACGAATACTGTGGCCTACTCGATTTGAAGATCTTCAGTAATGCTATACTAACAATCAAGACATCACTGACGAGGAGGTTCGAGTCTAAAATAACATCAATTGGTCAATAACCGAAACTAGATGAATTGTGAATACTATTACCGGTCCATTCTGACACGATGCCTTCCATAAAAGCGCGAAATTCAGGGATATGCACTTTCCCATTTGGCCGAGTACTCTGCAGTTGTCGATGAAATGATTTGTTCCTGGCGAACAGAAGACAAGACATCGTGAAATCAAAATATCGAGATATCCGCGAGGATTCAGGAGGTACGTTATCTGCTGGTCTGGATACGATTCCGTAGTGGTACCGATATCTACAATGCCACACATCTTCCATGATTTCCGCAATGTGCCAGAGGACAGCTGGAATGAACTGGGCCCCGTGATCGGCTTCCGAGCGAGCTATCACGCACGCACAGAAGGGGGTGAGCTCCATTAATTCAGTCTATATCGCACATTAACCCACCTTTGAGAATGTTATATAATTGCATAATGCGCTTGCACTGAAGATCGTCGAATGGAAAGCTTCCACGTTCAGTCCCGATAACTTGTTCTGAAGGGGGTCCATGAGATATCATCCATACAACTTTAAACCACTGATCACACACCAGTAGCACCATGCGCCATTGCACACATAAATTGTACTTCCAGCTGCACAGGTATTTTTCTGTAATGCGCAGAATACTCTGCCAAGTGCTGCCAAAGAAACTGCGGTGCTGCATAATCGACTGGAGGAGGATGGTAAGAGTCTAGCATAGACGCGATTGAAAAAGTGCACTACCGTAGTCTCCACGGTCGTTACTTCGAAAATTCAACCTCGCCCCCAATTCAAGAGATATGCAATGAATACCAAAATCCACATTCAGTGATGAGCGGCGAGAATCCTCGTCGCTGAACTCGGGGTCCGAATCGCCGGTGCACCAGCGCGATAGCACATGCTCTAAATCCAGAGGAAGTTTATATTCTTCTTCGATGGTTGCGATATGTTCCACGACTACTTCGACCAGATCCGAGCGAACGTCGCGATCCATCATGTTATCTTGCGTCAGGACGCTTAGCCTGGAGTTGAAATAGTATGGCGTGCCATTCAGGCTCACAAACTTCTTCCAGTCGTTGATTGAATGCGGCAGCGTGCTATTGGCAGTCAGGGATAAGAGCATAGTAAGTCCACCGGAAGTGAAAATGACCGGGAAGGCTTACCTCTTTCGCTGTTGTATTACTTGTAAATAACTGGTGTCGAATCGGAAGGACTCGGTGCAGGCAGAGCTACCGCCAACTGTGTCAACGGGCATTCTGGTGGGTATTATCTGACACTGTGACTATTGAAACGTTGCTGGGGGGTTACAAGTTTTCCCTCCACAGGCTGAGGCCATAAGTACATCGAAATATGACATGGACTTGTGCCTACTTCGCTCATGGTCCGGAAAACAACACACAACTTTTACGTTGTGAGTGCACGTAGGCAACGAGGACAATACTACAAAAATGTCACGGTGCGAAAGTAGTACAAGGCATTACGCGTTACGTACCACGGCCCTTATTTATCAGTGTTGCCATAACGGACAGTCAGACATGCACAGGGAAGGTATCAAAGATGCATCGTCGACATTGTATGACCTGTAGTCAGCTGTAGTCCTATAAAGTAAACTAGTAGTAAATCCTGCATAAAATTCAACATGTATCATCAGTTGAACCAAGTAATATAATTAGATAATTAAGTCCTAGTAAAAGAGTCAAATAGCATGCATAAAACGAATGTCCGATCCATGATAACCAACATACGGAGGTGCAGGACTAAGAGGCACAGGTTCCCCACTCATAATCATCTTCTCCTCAACAAAACCCTCCTCCCCCTGCTGTGAAACCCCCGGATCAGTCTTCTTCGAGCGCTTCTTCCGAACCCCCAACGGACGAGAAAGCCTGACAAGGTCTTTCTCATCACGTTGCGGATGAGCCGGTTTACCGAAAGATCCAAAAGCTCCACGATCTGGGTCGAGGACTGCGTTGTGGAGGCTTGGATGTGTGGCGGGTAGATGGTCGGGGTGGAGGGACGCGCGAAGACGCGTTCGAGTGCCTGTGTATTGTCGGAAGATGCGGATAAGCTTCTCGAAGACACTTTCGTCTGGCGCAGGGCAGCCGCATTGCATGTATGGGATGTGAAACCGTGACTGAGTGTTGATCAATAAGATTCTTGACTACAAGGATCACCCGGATTACCTGCCATGCACGACATGTATCATCAAGGGCTGTTGAAAGAATCGATTCTTCTGTGGCAAGTGGACTGTCAGCTAGATTAGACTGTCTCAGCTATGAACTAAGAGATTCCACTCACTGGTCAACGCGACGGCCGATGTATATGTCACAATCAACACCGTACCTTCCACCCATAAGCTGATGGCTGTGCCAAATCAGATCAATGTCGAGAGTGGGGACGGCCATCAAATTCGGCGAGGCTGCTGTTAAATCAAGGAAGCTATGGTAATGATTAGATCATTATTGCGATGTCACGATAGGTAACTAATGTCCTTACCAGTGATAACGAAGCAGCGCATGTTCTAGGAGTTGCAATTTATCGCCTTCCTTGAACGTGCCAGGTCTAAGCCAGCCTAATTCATCGATCCGTTTGGTAAATATCCCCTGTCGCAGCACCTAGCCGAGTTTCATTAGAACTATCGAAAAAGCAGGAATATTACAACTCACAGCAGATATAAGGTTGATAGAGAACGGACCGTCGTCTTCGTACGCACTCAAAATTTTAGTCATCCTTAACTGAAGTGAGAAATCATAATGCTAACACGTCGTGGAATCACATACATCGCCTCTGGTTGGTCTCCGAGGGCTATCGTTATAGCATCTTTCAACACCGGCCAAGAATAACCAACATTTTCCTTAATTTCATTCTCCCAGTCCAGTCGAGCAATGCGCTGGTCCGAAGACCCACGACTCTTCCGACAAAACTGTGATGACTGAGTCAGCTGATCTTTAATCTCCTTCGCCCGTCGAGGATCTCGCTTTCCATTGCCAAAGAATAGACTTCCGCTGTGATATTATGAGCGACAGCAATAAAGTTGAGTATAAAGCCACTCAACGCCATGTAATTTTGGCTTCCGTCCTCTGACTCTGTCAGATCTCGCACAAACTTTGCTACAGCTAGATTCCCTTTTGTGATCTTCAGTCTACATCCTGGGAGAGGACACGTCGCACTGAACTGCTGCTCCGAGTACCCAGTTCCGTTATCGTTAACAAATGCTGCAAGGTATATTAGCGTTGGAAGCAATGAATGGACCTGTGACTCACGAACGAAGACACGTGTCCGACACCGCGGACACTCCATTTGTTTATGAGTCAACTCCTCCATCGCATCAAACGGATCGAAGAACAACCCAGTTTGTTTATGCCATGTGGCCATCCGCGATGCAGATGGCTGATTCCTCACAAGTTTTCCAATATTGATCTAGACATAGTCAACTTTGTGTCCAGGAAAATAACTGTAAATGAGGACTGACGGAAGCGACGACGGACGTGTTGAGCAGGCGGAGCTGCTGCAGAATGAGGAGACGTTCACAGTCTTCTTCGTACCAACTGCCGCAGGTGAAATTTCGAATCATTGACGGATAAATAGTATGCAACATACCATGGATTCAATAGATACGCATGCCAAATCATCCAAACATCAATGGGCGGAAAATGTTTGCTGATAAACTTCTCAAGAGGTACGAATTGCAGAGACTTGACCCATCGCTCAAACCTTCAAGTTGCCCAGGCGTCACGGTATGCACGTCAAACGGAAGCAACTCGACGAACCTATCAATAGCTAGAGTGATAAACCATATCCACCGGCTCTCTTTATCCATTTGCGCAGCAAAGGCAGGAATCCTGCGGTCCTTGCATTCTTCTACTATCACCCTCAGATTGTGGAACGCTCGCAGGAGGCGGAGGTGCCCCTGAACTTGTGCAATGGACACGAGCGGACCTGAAGTCCTCCGCGAGGCGATTTCGAATGAAGGCCCGGGCGTTTGTCGTCGTGACGTCTGCTTAATCGCCTGGTTCTGCATGGCCACCTACAGGCTTCAGGGCAAGGAAGAGTAGTTGTTGTTGTGAGCTCTACGAATCCGTGCGAACACCTTTATGTATAGCTCACTATCAAACGATCGGCTGCAAAATGGGGTGAAACGCTTAGGTATTGATCGTACTTTTGATATCACTGAATCACTAGTAAGAGCGATGTCAACATGGTGATTGGTCGACGACTACTAGTGGATTGCCAAGGGCACTTACCAGAAGGGGAAGGGCTTGACCTTTGACAACTACTCGAACAAGCTGACATGCGTAGGGTATAAACCTCCAATACAAGGGCCCTTCCCGCGCTCGTGAGATGCAATTTGATAGATCTGGGGCTGTGATAGCTGCACTCTTCGTGGCAGAGCATATCAGATGACGATTGCATCAAAAGATTCGAGACCTGTGCAGCTCTAGAGCTAAAAATCCCAGGTGAGTGTGGGGAATAGACAACCGGTTTTGAGGCTGTTCTTTAACTTCTCGGTTAGAACCGACGTCAGCCGACGGTCGTGCATTTTAAAATGGTCAAGCTTCAAGACTATAGCATTCAACAACCAACCGTGACTACAGGTACAAGACGGTAAGTGAATCATATATGTGTCTCTGAGGCCAAATGTACACAACATCCTCTGTCATCTCCTTCCTCCATCTAGCATCAGGAGATTCGTTTGGGTGGTACGATAACAGGAAGGCTGTGTACGGACGCGACCTCCTGCATGGGTCAATAAAGGCAAGAGCCCCGCCTCCATCACGGTACTGTTGCCAAAAATCGATGATACCAAATGCCCACTCCACCCGAGGTTCGTACTTGGAATGCATGCAAGTTAATTCCACATCACCCAGCACACCGTGACTGAAAACGAGTCTCTTCCTCGAGCCATGGGTTCCCTCCACTACTGTATCGCACACTTTTTCGACTCGAACCAAAAGCACTTTGATCCTAAGCCCGTGATTAGTCAAGGAAAACAGCCTATCCCCGACTATGTAGCGCTCATTGTTGATTTGTTCTTCGGCGTCATAATTGCCTGTGGTCTTCACTGCAGGGTAGCAGCTAGGATCAGCTGGAAGGGCGGCGTTGTAAGAGGAAGAGGGTCCTTTCCAAGAGAAGATCTCCCAATGGTCACATCTCTGCAAAATGGCCTCCATTAGACGATAGAAGGCTCGTTTACCTTCTCCGTATGCAACCATCAGGCTAACATCGAATATCCCAATCAAGGAATAAGCAATATCTTCAACCCTCCTCGTTCGTCTGTTGGATGCCCATACCATCTTCTCTTGCACCCGGTTGGTATCAGGCGTGAATGCCCTAAGATCCGTCTCAGGTATACGCGTGATGCGCGAAATTTCTTGTAAAATGCTATCGTATTTGTCGTTCTCCGACTCATGAAGGGGCCTGAGTGGCGCCCACGACTTTCCATAAAACTTGATCCGGAAAGGCGCAAGGAGCTCTGAGAGCGTCCAACCTCTTTTAAACCACTCTTCCTCTGCAAGATCGTCTATGCTATCTGTCTCTTGGAGGTAGGTGATGCATATATGTGAATTGCGATACCATCGGAACATGGAACGGATGGCCTCGTCAAGTTCTGAACTGCTCGACTTGTCTATGCAGCACATATCGTACCAAGCGAATGAGCAATTAAAGTCGTTGCGTGCCTTTTGGCAGAATGCGTATAGCTTGCGAAGTCCACCTACTCGCCAATCAAAGGACTTGACATGGACGTTTGATTGCATGTATTGGAACAATGATTCAGAGTCGTCGTTGACCCAACGATGAGACAGGATAGCATATCGGACCTTGTCCTTTATTAACCTTGTAATGGCATCCTCCCACTCTTCATCAGCATTCGGCACGATATCAACTTCCCTGATCTCGTTGGCTGTCGTCTCGTAATATGAGCGCAAGGAGAATCGGTCAATGAGTTGAATAGTTTCGATTGGACCTGTATCAGGATGTAGTCGAAGGAGGTGTGCGGGCATCTCGTTGATGATATACTCGTCGAATAGTCTTGAGACGAGCTCTCTGAACTCGGTTTCATTTGAACCCATGCTGCGATTAGATGTTTAGTCATTGGGTTACGCTGTCTGTGGTTATTTACCTGAGGAATTGCAAGGTCTTGAATTCTAGAGTAGTGTCGATGATGACTGATTGTGAGAGGGAACTTCAAGTGACGGGCTCTACTCTGTTTGATTTATAATATGAGCGCTTGTTGGCCACGAGTCATCTATACAGTCCTGCCGCGCCCTGGCGTATAGCTGTACCAAGACTCATCATGACGCAATGCAGACAGGCAGGCCAACGGCGGCACCGGACCATGCGTAGAATGCACCGCTAACGAGTTACGCGTGTCTGATTAATAATTTTGGCAGAGATTGGTGAATCGCATTCAGGCTCGAGGAAGAGCATGCGCGGCAGCCGCGGCCGTCTACGTACATCTCAGAGCAGGAATCGGCACGACATGTTTTGATACTCCAGCCGCTAGCCAAGCGTGGCGCCAAAGAACATCCGAAGTTGAATCAACACATTTATTGATTGCTTCATACGACACCGATGCAGAGACGCTCTCAACCTTTCAGAATAATTGAAACTCCGCTACTATAAGCTGGCCACTAGATGAAAGTGTATGAATCGATGAGCATACTTGATATCAAAAACCACGTCATTAAAGATACAACTGGACCAAAGTGTTTACATAGTGACAGGCTGGCCGAATTTCGACAACTTTCTCTGTCATCTCCTTCTTCCACCTTGCATCAGGACATGCATGCAATTTATCCATCGACAAAAGAAACGCTGTAAATGGTTTTGTTCTACTGTCGATGAAGCCCTTCCCACTCCCATTAATCCAGTAGTCCAGGACAGCTATCGCCCACGTCGTATGAGCCTCGCGCTTTGCCCCAATATGCCGCACCACCACATCATGATCGATCTCTGCATGCTTGAACGTAAGGTATCTCGAGTCACGCGACTCGTCTCTTGTGTGTTTTAGATCGACAGGTAGAAAGAGCACCTTGATTCGAAGGCCATGGTTCGTCAAGGCAAAGAGCCTGTCTCCAGTCTCACAGCTTGCTGTATTCAATTCCTCCTCATTTCCTGCTTCGCATCGCCGCTTCACAGGCGTCTCCCGATATCCCACAGGATAACACCGTGGAGCATAGGGAAGGGCCGCATTGTAGTGAGAACATTGCCCGCTCCAGAAAAACACGTCCCATTTGTCGTATCTCTTCATTATCTCCTCCATCAGACGGAAGAAGGCCCTGTTTCCCTCGCCATATGCAATCATGAGGCTGACATCGAATATTCCAATGAGGCAATATGCGATATCTTCGATACGAGTCGTTCTCCTCTTCGATGCCCATAACATCTTTTCTGGCACTCGATCTGTACCAGGTTTGAACGATTTAAGATCATTTGGATGAATGTGCGTGATTTTTGATATCTTTCGCATGATGGTATCGCTGAATCTGTCATTCTTGGAGTCGTAGAGCGGTACGAGGGGCTTCCAATCCTTTCCGTAAAACTTGATTTGAGACGGAGCAAGAAGCTCTTGAAGCGTCCATCCCCTCGTGAACCAAACATCGACCTTGGCTCCATCACCTCTTTCGCCCATTTGCTGCCTTTCAAGAGCCGCAAGATCTGTCGTCTCTGAAAGATGTGCGATGCATATATGGGAATTCCTGTACCACCGAAACATGGAACGGATAGATTCATCCAACTCCGCGCTCTTCGTCTTGTCTATGCAGCACGTATCTGACCATGCGAATTCGCACCCATGGTCATCCCTCGCTCTCCGACAAAATTCTCGAAGCTTCTTCCACTTCGGCTCGAGCTCAGCCCAGATTTTCATCGGCTCCGTCTTCATATCTTGATACGAAGGCTCACTGAACAGCCATCGATGGGAAAAGATTGCATATTTGAGTATCGCCTTCACCCGTTCCCTAATACAGCCCTCCGCGTCCACGAGCCTTTCACCCCGAAATTCTCTATAAATCTCGTTAGGGACTGATTTGAAATACTTCTTGATGAATGTCCTATCCACGAGTTTGAAATTCAGCCCTTCGGTATCTTTGGTGATGTGGATTAGGCGGATTGGGATTTCGTTGGCGATATATTCGTCGAATATTTCTTCGATGAGGTCTTTGAAGTCGTTATCGTCGGCTCTGGAGGCGCTTATGCAGTCGTCGACCACCATAGGAACGTACGGGTCGCCCATAATGACTTGAAAGTTGTCTGCTAATGTCAGGCGACAGAGTACTTATGATACCTAGTACGTGAGGAACTCACGATCGATGACCTCGGCAGTTGTGGTGACTGAAAGACTCCTTAGACGCTCTACCGGGGATCAATTGAACACGCTTATACAATACATAATTTTCTAGAACAGACTTTTGACGCTCACAATGAAACGTGACGATTCGAAATCTATATATATTCAGAACGTCATCAAGCCAACTTTGTTCTGCGCGATACACAGCAGTGTATCGCCTCCACGATGCTCAGAATTCACCGTCTTGCACTGGCAGTGGAGATATCGGAGCTTTGTGAATCAATGTGATGTGCTCATCTATCAAAATCGATTCCCTGTCAAGGCGTCCTGCTGTGCACCATTGCCCGCATGTGGGCAAATTATCGGCGATGACCGCTGTAGATACAGATAAACGCTCGTTTGTTCTCCGTTACATATGTGCAGACCTGTCAGTCTCGATATCAGTTGTGTGATATCCTGGAATAGGACGTGTCGCAGGGGGAATAGAACGGGCTTGCTTTTCTTGACAGCATCATTGATAGTTGATGCTATGAAGAAAGCTGATTCGGCGTTGCTCAATCAACTCTCCACGCGGTGCCCGTTTAGATTGCTTCACATCCCCCACATTAATATTGGGGATGTCGACAGATCCCAGAACAAGGATCATTTAAAGTTTACCGCCGGTAGCATCACCGATCATGAAATTGAACAGCAACCACAGCCACAGCACACGTCAAAGACCTTCACGAGTTGGTGAAGCATATAGAGAGACATGTCATAGATGACTCGTGCGTACCATAAATTCGCAACTTTTACGAGAAGCCGAGGGAGCGTTACTGCAATTTTGTATAGTCTAACGCCTGCCGCACCGACAACTGAGTAGCTCGGAGCTCGACGAGTCCATTCGTTTTGTGTTTAAGTGGTATGTAAACTCACGAGCGTGCATCGCATATCCATATCTTGGGGAGTGGAAGACCTGGAACGGGATGAGCACTTGTTGAGGGGATGGACCAACATGGGGCTGGGTGCTGCTCACCAACGACATAACAACAAAAACAGCGATAGATGGTAACCGCTATCTAGATCTAAAATAACCAGGATTCTGCGGAGCATCATCGTAGGTTCCGTTCCGGGAACACCTGGCATGCCCTAGGTGACCTATTCATAAGCAGGACATGCCTTAGTCCTCGAGCGGTATGTTTGACATCAGCCTCTATCGCATACGGAGAAGGCAGGAAGTAGGCAGGAGCATCCAATCACTCAGAGCGATCATAAATCTCGGCGCTGGCAAGCATACCAGAATGCTATCACAACCAGAGCAGTGCATGCCAGGCGGACTCGAGGGAGGACAAGCTATTCGTTACGAAAAACCATGGCATGCCCTTTAGATCATGTGGCGTAATGCGAGAAATAAAGGTCACGAGCAGCCAAAGGAAGAAACGGGTATTTGGCGAGTACGTATATCAGAACTGTCGAGCGGACGATCAGAAATAACGGATTTGATGAAAAGTAGTATACCGTCTGCGACTCAAATATCAATTCATGGATGATTCTCCAAGACCTTCATTTCATTCATTTGTTACGTCTGGGATCTACAGCCAATCTACAGCGGTTGGAAAAATGATGAACTTCAGCAGCACAAAGGGGACCAAAAATGACGTGCTATCCTACCCATACTATGCACCGGTACCAGCGGATCTCCACCATCGTACATGTCCATCCTGTCCACCAGTAACAAACGCACCAGCAGTGCCAGGAGCAGGTGGCTTTGGGGACCAAGCAACACTCCATACCTCGCCACTTTCCTGGATTGTCGAGACTGCTGCGCGTGCCGACAAGTCCCACACCTTGATCGTTTTGTCGGCGGACCTAGCGGACAAGGATTATTAAAGTTATGTCTGATAGAACATGATATACCCTGATGCGGCCAGACGTCCGTCTGGCGATATACTGGTGCTGAGCACCCAAGAAGAATGGCCCGTGAGTGTGGCTACTGCCCCAGAACCTGGTTTTCCAGATGGAGTTGAGCGTACATCGTGAAGAATAAGGCGTTTGTCGTCAGAGGCTGTCAGTAACAGCTGGACGCTCTTCACTCAGGCTACTTTCATTCATAAAATTGAAGAAACGAACCTGGCCGTCGGATGACCACGCCAACGATCTCACACACATGGCATGCGAGGAATAGGTTGATGTTAAAGCTTGTGATTCCAAGTCAAATATGAAGACTTGGCCAGCTTCATTCGATAATGCCACTCGAGTACCATCTGGACTCTAATCAAAAGTGATTTGTTAGTCATTGCGAGCGCTCTGGAGACTTTGGAATTCGGAGCATTGCTATATTGAACAAGATGAACTCACATGCACGCAATCCATACCGTGTCTGCTCCTACCACTAGTCAAGACTGCCTGTCTTGTTCCAAATGAATCAGGGTTCGCAGAGTAGATGTTCACGTTTCCAGAGCTGCTGGTGCCCGCATACGTCGTTCCATTCGGATTGAGTGACACGGACCAGGCTGGGCACATACAACATCATAAGAAATCATGCTTTCGTAGAGTCCATGTAACTCACAAGGCTCAGCGCCTTGCACTGCAGAACGGTCATAGCTTTCATGACGCCCGACTATGGTATCAGACTGGAGATCCCAAAGCCATGTCGTACCATCGAGGCCATTGTACAACGCGAACTTTCCATCAGGTGAGACGGATAGAGAAACTATGGCGAGGTTGTGTGGCGGACGCGACATCGTCACCTGTCCAGAGGTGGAATCCCACTGCTTCACTGTGCCATCTGCGGATGCGGACACGGCCGTATTATTGGCTGTCCATGCTACAGCCCAGATCTCGTCACTGTGCGCTGTAAACAAAAAGTTCAATGAAGGCTGCCTAAAGGTTGTAACACTCTGGCGCGTACGTTCTTTGCACTCAAGCGCGTTAACGAATGCGAGACTCTAGTGAATTTTATAATCTAACTGCTGTGCATCAGAAAACGGAACCAACCATATCTGACCGCTTCTGTGGTGGATGATTAATCGATTAGGTGCAAAGTGTAAGGCCAACCTCGATCACAGATTAGGTCGAATATGTGTAGACGGTTATTTCCGAGCGGACTCTGAACACATACATAACCTTGTTACTGCCGAAACCTTATTTCTCCTCACATCAACGAGAGCGGACGAAGACATCGCACATTTCTGTAAACTAATCCTAAAAGTATGTGGGTCTTTGATAACGCCCGGTCGTCTATCTGATCATGAAATAAAGGATGTCTGACGCTGGAGATGAAATTCAAGTCGACGTTCCGGCCGCTGAGGTCGAGGTTACTACCGAGGCTCCAAAGGGGAAAATGTCCGTCGAGGACGCTCTTCAGGTATGTACAACTCGAGTTCTTTAGCCAAGTTTCATTCATTCTTAACTTTTATCGCGTAGCAAGTCCTGAAGAACGCTCTTGTTCGTGACGGTCTCGCTCGTGGTCTCCGCGAGTGCGCCAAGGCATTGGACAAGCGCCAGGCCCACCTGTGTGTGCTTGTGGAGACCTGCACAGAGGCTGAGTACATCAAACTCATTGAAGCACTCTGCGCAGAGCACAAAATCAACCTGATCAAGGTCGGAGACGGCAAGATCCTGGGCACATGGGCAGGTCTTTGCAAGATTGACAAGGAAGGCAATCCCCGCAAGGTCGTGGGCTGCTCTTGCGTCGTTGTCAAGGACTATGGTGTCGAGAGTGAGGGTCTCAACGTGCTCCTCGAATACTTCAAGAACCGATAGGGTGAGTGCAATTCCAATTTTCTTATCACGATGACAAACAGACTCCCTCAACGGAGAATCCGTTCGATGAGGAATCAGTCTAACCGGAATCATTATATATTGTCTGATCTTTACTCTTGTTCTCGCATGATACCTCATCACTAACTGACATATTTTTACTCTCCAGATTCTTGCGTAACATTGTCCGTCATTCTCGTACATCTGCCAATAAATGGACCCCTTTGTACCTTGCGTGTTTGATGGTTGATTGTTCCCTATCATTCAACTTGTGTGACCTGCTGTCAATGACATTCACCAGCATGTGTTTTGTTCCCCTCCACCTGATATTTTACACAATCCTGCATTGTCCAACCCAATCAGTTTAAGTTTGACCCAGACGGACCTTTGAATTTGTCAAATTGTATCAAACTGAACGTTACATAATGTTGCACGACTAATTGTAGTCTCCAGCGTTATGGTGGCATGTTCAGAACGTTAGCCTGGGTCGGCCGGAGATATTAGCGTTAACTCCGTGCATACACACAAGCGCCACTTGGCAAGACCTATACGGGCAGACTCCCCAAAGTTTCAACTCCCTGTATTTTTAGAGGCCATGGCCTCCCCAAAACCTAGTCGTCGAGTGCCTCATGATGCTGCCATGTCGCGAACGCCATCATATATCCAACTTGCACCCCGCCGCGCGATGGCGTCCTTTGAGAACCTCGTCGCACTAGCAAACCACCAAGAACGACTCCGGGAAGCTCGAAAGATTGTCTGGAGGGAGCGCGGAGAGCCTGCGGTTGAGCTTAAAGACCTTTGGGAGTGTATGGAGCATGCGGGGCGTGGAGGATTGAGTGAGTTATCATTTGGCATACTCACAATTATATGCGTTGTTTATATTTGACTGTAGGAGCTGCAGCTATCGCTTTTGCTCTCCGTGCAAGCGTGAATCTTGTGCTGGCCACAATAAGAATAGGAAAGGTGCCAAAGTGAGTCAGAGGTGGACCATGACTCCGATCCCTGGTCGATTGAGTTGTACAGGAACACGAGGCTCTCACTCATTCAACGCGCGATCTTTGGAAAGGACTCATTTAGATTTGCGGCCATGCTTGGTACGTGAATATATGTCATTGTATTTTTGCAAGCTTTTTTACTTTTTCTCATGCTCTGCACAGGCTCCTTCGTGACTATTTACAAGGCAACACTTAATGCCCTCCCCATCCTCCTACCTGTCAACGAACATTCAAGCCTACCCTCACCATTTGAGGACGAAGAGGAAGATGTTGAAGCCCCACCAACGCCTTCTGAGGTTCCACTCTCAGCCAGACAGCCGCGCCTTTCCTTAAGCGCTCAAGCACATCAAGTGTGGGTACGTAAAAAAACGCGACGATGGCACTCTATGTTTGCTGGTGCTCTAGCCGGTGGCCTCGCTGTTATGTTTGAAAAGCGATCAAGAAGAGTGGTCATCGCACAACAACTCTTCGTTCGGTAATTTGCTCTATCTTCGTGATAATACAATGATTCATTTACAAGTAATGTCTAGGGGCCTTCAAGGTTCATATAACGCGTTTACTTCGAAGCACGGTTTCCATCTACCTAATGGAGAAGTGCTCATGTTTTGTCTTTGGTATAATCTGCATTATGGTAGAGGTCATAGGTTCTGACGTGTGAACAGCTGTACACAGATTGTGTACGCATTATTTGCACGACCAGACACACTTCCGCGCTCATACACTGCATGGTCAGTCGATTAAAATGTTTTGCAGCTTATTTTGAAAACAATTTCTTAGGCTTACAGCTGCGTCGGGCGGTCCACCAAGCGCGATTAAGATGGTCCAAGATATGAACAGGACTGGGACGTTTGAGGTAAAGGACCTCGACAAGATTCTCAGCCGCGAGGTGGGTTTTCGCGCCGATTCTCTTTGCCACGTTCTCACTTGCTTGACAGGACATTATCCCCACAAATCAGGCCACTCTTATTGCCAGAAGGGCACTGGCTACTAATTCGCCTCCTGACTTTGGGTCCTATACTCCCTGTAGCGCCGTGCACCCCTGGGTTGAATCATGCACACACGTAACGCTGCCGCGCTTTTTCACAGTATTCAAATGGGCCTTCCCAATCTACGGTGCTCTGCATTTTGTCCCAATGATATTATTCAAGTGGAATGCATTCTTCAAGAACCCATTGCACAAGCTTGGACGTGCGGGGTGGGCTACGATACGGAGTTCTGCGTTCTTAGCAACGTTTATTGCTACGTTCCAGTGTCTGTATTCCACCGACTATCTGTCCCCACATGACATTTATATTTCTTTGTAGCATGGGTCTGTTTCAAGCATTACCTCCACGGTGTGCTGTCCTCCCAAACTCGAGTCAAGCTTCCACAGAAATATGTCGACTTCCTTTTGTCAAAGTATTCCTATGGATTTGGTGGATTGTTTGGTGCGCTGTCGCTCTTTGTCGAAGAAAAGCGGAGGCGAGGAGAGCTTGCGATGTATGTGCTGCCGAAGGGCATGGAAAGTGCCTGGTTGACGGCAAGAGGTAAGGGCTGGGTATTCCACACTGGCCAATTTGGAGAGATGATCGTAAGTGTTCAATTTCGTGTTGAACGGACGTACTGACGTGCGCTAGCTCACCGCGATCGGAATGAGTATGGTTATGGTGAGTGGGAGGTTGCTATATCATTCTAAAGCCGTCCTGATCTGATTCTTGTGACGTTCAGAGTATTTATCAGGTGAATTTGATTCTGTCAGTGGTAAGAAATGTACTGAACATCTCATTCTTTACAGAACGACCCACAGCATCTCTCTGGGCTTGTGAGGCGGATATTGTATCAGTTCATTGGGCCTAACTGAGCGAGGGCATCGAAGTCGCATATATCCTCTTGGGGAGGAATTGTTCATTTTATGTGGGCTGCTATCCGATCACTCGATCGTCCTCGCTGTAACGATGTGTACAAATATTGTGGATGCGCACCAGCTCTGACAGAGCGGCGCGGGTAGCATTAACTGTCGTTGTATACCTTTGAGCTCGCGATGATTAAATCTTTGTTTGATGAGAACGATCCATCAATATCGCAATGGCGGCAACCGGACTCGGGAGATCATGCCAAACAATAGAAAGATCCACTTTTCTATTTTCACCGCGCGGGGGGCGTTGGTGAGCGCAGGTGAAGCAACCTCGTCAACGTAAAGTAGCGTTTATGTGTACGCGGATATGTTGTTCTGTAAGTATAATATCATATGATTATACGTGCTGAAAATGAATATATAACCTGGCAGTACACGCGATGGACTGGAAAATGCTACTAGTTCCTGCCAGAGGTAACAATCAAGCACCCGCCCGTCCTGCGCCTTTTTCGCAAACTTATCTTCACTCATACAGCATTGTTTGCTGAGAAGCACGCGCGATTGTGCGAGAATTCTGGTTGATCGGAGACATGTGGTGAATTAACGTCCAAGAACGAAAGCAGGTCGTCCGCAATGATTCGATGCATCGCACTCGTGGGACGGAGCCGATCTACCCATATCGCGCCCCCAGCTTCGCTGATATCGTTGGAATCAAATCCAAATGCGGTTGGGTCATCCAACACGCGCGAAAATGAATCCCATGAGGAAAAGAGGAAGGTGGTGACATCTGGATGGGTTCTAGTCCAGCTCTGGAGTTCTTTCTCTAATGTCGCGTTCCATGTCTGATACTGTTCCAGTACGGTAGCGGTATCGTCTCGTACTATGATTTGAAATGAATATATGAACCATAGTAGAAGGTCTGGCCATACCTGAGGGCGATCGGTGGATTGGAGGGAGGTCAAATAACAGAAAGTTTCGAGCCCCAGAGGCGTATAGTTTCTCTTGGTATCGGAATAGTCCTTTCAGCGTGTTAAACACGCCATCGGTATCTTCGATGAGGCTGAGGAAATCTCGATCAGTTATAATCGAGACAGCAGGATGACGATCTTACGCGAGATCATTAATACCAATCCAGGTCACTGTCATAGATCAATGCAGATCGCGTTAGAGAAGTAAAGTATGCGAGTCAAGATCACTCACTAAAAAGCGTGTCGTGTGGTTCCCATGGGGCCGATGATGGCTTCCTTGCGACATTTGGAAGGAACTGATATATGATCTGTCTCTCTAGAGAAGACACAAAGTCGTTTCCCCTGGCGTAGTCGTACACCAATTTAGATGGACGCGATTTGGCTAGATGTCCGACCCAGTTCGGCTTGCCAGGCTCTGCGTATGTTACGCCAGGATAGGTCACTCCCAGAGGGCTCTTGGTCGTCGGATGGGGAGAAGATTGGTAGTCCCAACGAATGCTGCTATAAGAATCGCCACTGCATGGATCAAGTTAATCTCGCTTAGTTGATAGTAAGCGGGAAGAGGGCGTACAAGATGATCAAATACTCGATCTTGCTGAAACCATGCCATGTTTTGCCCGCCTGGATGATAGTCGAAGGCATCGTTCAGTTGAACGGAGTCACTGTCGTTCGAGAAGACAAGGAACAAATTGTCTCTCACCTGCCTTTAAATTTATGAAGAATCCTCGTGTATTCCGTGCTGGCGGCTCAAGTGCTGCTCCACTGCAAGTATGTTCCGAGACTGACAGCTGAAGGTGCAGGTTCCCCATCCGGGATTCAAATGAGTACCCGGATTCACCAACCCTAAGGCCTACTCGCTTGCGTAACTCATGTTGAAACGTTCAAGCTTTACATTTTAATTGGTGGAATGGAGTCTCCTGAACGTGCAAATTCGTCGAGTCCTTCTACGTCCCAAACGGCGCCTGGAGTTTTCTCTCATTTCCAGCCATACGCACGATCCAAGTTCAGTCCACTGACCATATCACCTTGTTGTTCTGGCACATTAACCTATTGATTGAATTTTGAAGGGGACCTATTCTTGGTCTGGGGACGTTATGTACGTGCTGAAAGCTTTCGTTTCATATCACCATCATCTGATTATTTTTGGTGTGAATAGTTGCGGCGTCAGCCGTTATTCCATCCACCGTCGTTCGTCCAAATGTTTACTTTCCTCCATATCTCCACCGGGTCGGCTTCTCCCTGGTTTTCTGCGGCGCCGCGTACGTCCTAGCGGCTGGTGATGCAAGGAATGGCAGCGGAATAGCTACTGGTGAGCTTTAGCACCACTCTTTGATTTACGCATGATGTACATGCTCCACGGCAGCTTGGTCATTGACATACCTCTTCTTGCATCTTCGGCGGTCTCTAAGACCACCATTTTACCCACCAACACTTGCGATGACGGCAGGTACAACTGCTTGTGCAGCTTTGTATGGCACAGAATACTTCATGTACCAGACCTGAGTCACAGAACTCATATGGTCCTTCCGATCGTCCTTAAAACCGGTGTCTGCTCCACGACGGAAGGGCATGTCTGTGGAGTAACTAAAATTGTGGACATCAATAAACTTTAACCTCATGTTCCCAGGTTTGGCCTGGCCCAAGCCTGGCCGCGACTGACGAGAACCAATCGCGTATTTCTCCCTTAAAGCCGTTTCGAATCACATTTGCAAGTAGGGGGCACAGTTCACATGCTCAAACGTGAGGCGGAGTGTTAAACACGGCGTCCGAGTGATTCGATGTAACGATCATTTGAAAGATGGACTAGTAATCTCCTCTTCCGAGACAAGTTTTAAATTAGCAGCTTGCCTCAAGCTCACAGACATCTTCGGCTTCAGTCTCGCACAAATAAATTCGGATCATCAGTCCTTATCTACACCCAGTGACTATGCCTTAGACTGATATGAACAAAACCCCATCAGTACGGAGATGTTGAACGTCACTGGTACTAGATTGTGAACGTGTACACGCGCTTACGCCACGACGTTCCTAGCGAGACGCAACATGTTGGTCTTTCCTCAAGCATGTACGGTAAAATTAATGAACATGGAAGTCTCCGTTCACTTACGTAACCATGACGCAACCTCAGGCTTGCACAGAAAAATCGACGTGCAATGTACAACCAACACAGGAACAATCTCAAGGCCCAGCGCAGATCCATGCGACATCATCACAATCACAGCACCATCAAGGTCAGTCACAATGTCAACCACAGGCTCAGTCGGCATCATCGTAGACTTAGCCTACCGCCTCTTCCACATCTGCGACACTGCTACTGCTCCTGATATTCACACTACCGCGCCAGGTGCAGCAAGCGTACAACCACGCCCCCTGCCATTGCGGACCCGTTTCGTTCTTTTTCTCTGTTGCGCATCTCTCCCAGCGTCAGTGCCCGTCTACATCGTCTGGACGCCTATCTCATCCTTGGATCTGGTTCTTTGGTATCATTGTTATCACCTTGTCCGAGTTGAGTGTGTATTTAATTTCACAACTTCCTCAATCTCGGGTTGGTTTTAAACGCTGTGTCCTGATGCCTCATTTCATTTTCAAGCAGTCACTAGAACATGTCCCGGTTGCAAATCATGATGCTGCACATTTCATGCACTGGTGATCCCGTCCTGATGTGTCTGGATGTCCATGATTTGAGCAACGGCGAGGCTCAAAAGCATCATGACAGAGACGCTGACATCCTTCATGATAGCTTCACCGCCAAAGGTCCATGACTTTCCCCTCCCTGGCTGGCTGCCACATAAGCAGGTCCTGCACGTTGCGAGTTCTTTCTTGGTCGGACCTACTATCATTTCCGGGCAAGGCTGTTCGTTGCTGCGGGCGCGCTAATCCTGGGAACCATCTGTTTTACCTACTTTTGACGGTTTTCGGCTACGTTTGAAAGTGCTTGATGTTCTTGACACCTGGGAGATGTGTCTATTGGCTCCACGGATGCGAACAGGCAAAGATGAGCGATGGTACAGAACACGTCAATCACTAGGCGTGAACGCGTGTCGAACGTTGATGCTCAGGGTGTTCGTGAGTGCTTGCTGGACTGCAGCGGCAGTTAACAAGTCAAACGTCCGCAGGCGCTGGCGCTTGTGATGTATCGATAAGTACTGGAGCTCAACGTCAACGTTTCACACATTTACATTTGATGCGATACTTAGTGTTGTGCCAACAGTTATTATTTGTTCAAGTACAAAACGGGCAGTAGTATATCGGACGGAGTTCGTGTGCGTGTGCGCGCAACTTTGAACGTCCTTTGTTCTATTATTCTATCAACAAGCATCAATGGGAAAGTAGAAACGTAACCAACCAGTGTGTTGCTACGCGCAAATTTAACGGCCTCTGGCTAATCGCCTTTATGATAGCAAAATTGGGCACCATCCGGCTGATATGACGAGGCCCAAAGGGTAAGCCATCAAGTAAAAGTTTTAGGCAAAGCAAACTGCTCCTACTCACAATTGAAACACATTTATCAAGTGGGTCGCAGCAGTCACTGTTTTGGGTGCAAGGCGCTTCTCTCGGCGCGCACGCACCGACAGACATTATAGATGTTGCGAGCGCAACAATAATGGTGAAGAAGGAGAAACGCATTGTTCGTGCGAGGTGCTATGAACTGCTGAGGGAGGTGCAATGATTTCCTTGTGGACAGTATGAAGATGAATTGCTTTTATACTTGCGCGGAAAATAACCTTTAGTGTTTTAGCCAGCATTCTGTTTGGCAGAACGGTTTAGGCAGAACCTTCCAATCATCTCGTGCCACAGAAGCTGAGCGAATTTTTACGCGAGTTTTATGCGTCGTATGATTACAACTTTAATTGAACATATCAAGGCCCGGTCCCACAGCTACTTTCACGTTGATGAGTAGCTTTCGCTTCACTCGGTCACTTGTGGAGCGAGAAAATGGGAAGCATCTACCTACGTTCTCGACTTTCGCTTACCTGATAACGCGATGATAGGCGGTTTTGGATACTTGATGCGGTTCTTGCACTCCCTTCCTAAAGTACGACACTCGATACAAAAATAGCTCGGCGATTTGAGGTAAAGGATTTGCATTCAACGTCACCTTTAAAGGTCGGTCCCGTCCAGTCATCGTGAGTGCGTCATTGATACTCTCTTAGGCCGATAATGTCGGTGTGCACGCGTGTTCAATCACATGGGAGCTCTTCTATGATAAAATCAGGAATATGATGGTGACACCTAGATATGCGACTTCTGTTGGATAGTGCGCAATGCCTGGGTTTGTGTGGATCAAATTGTAATGGGTGCAGGAACACCTCCGCCTACGGTAAGAATCGGCACCGGGGGCCTTGATGCATGATGCATGATGGCTGAGTCAAAAGAAGATAATATTAATAATCGGATGTAGTACTTGCTGAAATGCTCACTACACGCGTCGATCATGACACAAAACTATGGTGATATGAGTATTTCTTGAAACTTGGGCGAGCGGTCCAGCCCGGCACCCCATCGTAATACATGAGACTAGATTATCCTCGTGTATGTTCGAATGAGTGAGAAAGCATGCGCCTTTTGATATCTGCACGAATGAATACCTCAAGCAACAAAAGAAATACTCACTAGAGCTTCTCATAACACCACCCACCCATATCCTCTGTCCCTTGGATACTCCCCAACACAAGACCCACAGTACTTGTCTTTGCCACTCTCATCGTCATGTGGAAATTCGAATACGGTAAGACCTTTGTCGGTATTGTTCAGTTTAGAAACAATCACACTGCTCCCGGGCCTTGCTTTGACCGCGGACTTTTGAATGTTGATCTATTGTTCTATGGGCACAAACATGCATCGTGTTTTAAATTGTGGATGTGTCCACAGAAGCCACAACACGCAACAAATTTAAAGCTCTCAAGTTCGTCGTCTTTCATTCCCAACCATCTTGACCAGATCCCCAACTTGACCCAGTACTGCACTTTTGTCAAAGTACCCTTGCGTCAAAGACTACACTACACCAAACGAACTTTCCTCCATCACCATACTCATTCCAATGAATATCGCAATGAATGAAACCACGCTTGGCAAGCTGTCCCGTGCACAGCTGCAAAAGGTAGCTAAGGTATGTGTCGCGTTTCTTGTCCTGAATGCCAGCCACTGACGCGAGAACAGGATCATGGAGTAAGAGCGAACATGAAGAGCGTGGTAATCATTAGAGAGTTAGTAAAACTCAGCAAGGCTGTTCCCATACTGTACGTGCCCTGCTTCATTTTCGATGTATAATGATCCTGAAGGTCGTTCAGTCAAGACGAAGAAAGTGAAGAGCCACAGAGAAAGAAAGGAAAGACGACGGAGGAGACACAACCAGCTGCCGGTCCTTCAACACGGACCGTAGACTTACCTGTGGACACAAGTTGTGAGTGTCATCTCCTACGTCACAGTGCAAGAATCCTGACCCTTCACCAGTCGATCCTCCCATCATCCAGGACGACGCCCCAACACCCGTCCTGATTCTGGCAGCAGAAAACAGGACTCCCACAAAAGCGGCTGGACATGCTGGTGGCGTCACTCCTGACAAGCTAGAGGGAAAGTCGCCAAGTCTTTCACCATTACTGGAAAGTCCCAACGGGCATCCAGTCGCAAAGGATAACACCAGTAACTCGGGTGATTCCTACCTATCCTATGGAAGTCCCAGTCAGCAGCAATACTACAGGTCCCCGGTCAGCTCGCGTGCAGGAACACCACCTCCCGAAGAGCCACATATGCTCAATCGGGCTGTGAACATTATGAAACAGATCACGACAGACGATCAACGCATTCTCGCCCATGCCACCGCTCTCCGCCAGAGAGCGGCAGGTCTAAGAGAGCAGGCGAGGGATGTGCGCGACGTCGTGCGCGCTGAGCGGGGCCGCCGTGAGAGATTGGAGGCCTACTTCACATACTGGAGGGAGATTGCGCCTAATTGGCCAAAGGATTGGATCTACGAAGAAGGCGAAGAGGACCAGCTACGGACGGAGCGAGTGCTCAGGAAAATGACACCACCGTATGTGCTCTTCCGTCCTTGACTCGCTCATATTTCTAACCAATTCGTCAATAGGCTACCGTCAACAGGCCCGACAGGCCCATCCACCTTGTCCTTTGACGCAAGAGACGCACCGTGAGTTTGTGCTCGCATTTCAGTTGTAAGACTCAGCTGACGACTATCAGCAACTCGCATAGGGAGTTGAGAAAGAAACAGCTGCAGCCACGACAGGAAGCTCGCACGCAGAAAAATGGGACTGGTGACCCTGCTGCAGAAGTCGAGCAACCAGATCAAGGTACCAATCGCCTGCCTTCGCCGCAGTTGACAACCGAAGGAAGAGCGGCAAAGCGCAAACATTGTGCTTGAATCGTTGACGATTGGAACTTCGAGCTTGAGCTATTTACTTTACCATTAGTCGTGATATACCCCGTGATAATGTGTACTCACGAGTTTTGTATTTGTTATACCCCGTCAGCTGTAATCAATAACGACATCTGTCCGTCCATTTGTCGTTGGACTCAGGACCAACTTGCATCCCCCAGTCTGATTCGTGCTATACAATATGTTCAGCAGTGGTCAACCTCAAGATAATCGGTGATATCCGTCATACATAATTCATCATGGCTGACGCATTCTGTATCCATGCGTCATATCAAAGCGTCAGGAAGGCAAGCGAGTTATGAGAGTGAGACTGGCAAGACTGAGTTATGTGACGTTGATTCTCGTTTCCCTTTATGATTTCCTGGAGGTACTAGAGCAACAAAGGGAGGACTCATGACAAAGGTCTCCCGTAGCCACGACGAATAATGGAAATCAAGAAACAAAGGGACTTTCATAACGGCCCTATATCTGTCGGAGTTTGAATAGAGGTTCATTCCTCTCTCACCAATATGATCTGCAGATCGATGATCGCTGACATCCACCTTAATCATCAATCTCATACAAACTTTTCAGGAAAGAAACATGAATATCAATCGTTCTCCGCCAATTCTCTACGCACCCTGAGTCCTGACGCCCTTTCATATAGCGTTTGTCCTGCGTTACTGGGACTTCTTGGAGCTATAGACGCTTTCATCTCTCGTCCAAGCCCATAACTTCGATCGGGCAGTCAGTGTACCCCTACACAAGTTTATTCCAAGCCAAATCAAACATCAAGTCATGATCCGTCACACCAAAACCCCGCGGGTGCGTGGCAGCCTTAGCTTTCAGAAAATCAAAGTCAAATGTCAGACGGGAGGCATGTTTGTTGCAGAAGGTACCCCTTCAATCATCGTACCTTCTATATTTCTTAGCGTGCGTCCTTGTTTTGTGCACGTCCCAAAGTGCTATCGTATTCGCAGCAGTGAGTAGTAATGCCGATTTACCCGCCGAAACTCTTGTTGCTAACAAATACGTGTCTGGTAAGTCGCTTCCTCATTCTTTGTGGTGCTGGTGAGTCAGAGAATAAGTGGGGAAGTATACCTTACTCGTTCTTCGACTCGCCAACGCTCGTAGTGCGTATATCACTCTACGTACAACAACGACCTCCCTCTCGCAGTCTACTGTTTTACTTGTCATGCAACTCATACTTGTCGTTCGATTTGGGTGTTCTAGTACGGTGACGATCGCTCAATTCATTGCTGGATCTCCCTTTCCCCGTCGCTGTGTTGTTGTTCTTGCCCATGTGGTTCGCCGCGTCCAAGTTCAGGTGTGCTCAGGATTTCTGGGCGCTATGTGCTGATCATGAACATTGCCAGGTCATTTCAATTTGCCGGTCCTTAAGCATTGCCTTTGCATAGCTCTCGACAGTCTCTTCACGCACCTCCTCAAGGCTGTATCGGGAAAGTGGAAGGGTGGGGATGGGCGAGAGGGTGATCATCGTGCAACGCTGAATCGCCACTGTTCACACATCCGTAAACTTTCAAAAGAATGACTGCAATCAAACTTAAAGGTAAATGCAACGGCATATCAAATATTTCGAGCCATCCAGATAGAAACGATATCAGCATTTTTCCTGATGAATGCATTATCGCCCCAGTTGTGAATTATACATGTCATTTCATTTTGTTCCTACTAGCAAATGAAATAGAAATACACTGTTCACGCACATTAACATCGTTTATACCAGCACATTGTTTCAGAACGACTGCCTGGACCAGTGGTCTGCGCACAAAATGGTGCCACCAAGTAGCCATCGGCTTTTGTGACGGAAAGCAGGCAAGATATATTCGCGGTGGTATGTCATGTACAACGAGACGTGATGATTGTGCAAATCGCTAGAGTTTACACATTACAGTCCAGCATCTACACGTTCGGTGGTCGGCAGGGCATCCACAGCAAATCCATTAGGTGTAACGCCCGGGGCCACAAAACCCCGCTCGGCATCACCATCTACTGCTGACCCTCCAATATCGCAAAACACGTCCATTACACGATGGTTGGTATTGGTAAGGGATAAGAAGGTTGTGCGGCAATGCACGCTGCGACCGATACTGAACAACGGAATAGACAAGCCATCTATTGACCTTCGAAATCAGCGACAGAACGATACTATCCGCGATAATACATACGAACGACGATAGAACCAAGGACGACGAATGACACAATAGGCTGAATAGTTGCAGCGAGGAACTGTGCTTGATCTGCAGGCGGGTATTCCGGAGTGGGTAAACGCGTAAGTGCGAGGGAAGACACGAAAACCGCGCCAACTCCCATCTAGGACATATGTATTAGTGGATATAGAACTAGTATTCAACTGGCTCACCGGACCTGCATCAAGGATTTAGAATTGAGATGTAAGGCAAGCATGAGTGAAGCTGCTCACCGAAGTGGCCAGAGAGTAGAGCTTCTTTCCAGGAAGCGATCTCTGGCACAAACTTGTAGACCATTAATAGAAATGGAATTCGCCTCAAGAATAAAATAGCGATCATGAGAAGAACGAGTCTCCAAGGAGTGATGCCGTATTCAGGAGAGTGGTAATCGTCAAAAGGTAGCCAAGCGCCAATGTAGATGAAGCAGCCACAGTTTACGACATAATCGATTACGGACGAAAATGCATCGTTTTCTGTTTGTGTGTGGAAGTAGCCATCCCAGGAAATTGCGCAACCTGAAGGAATGTTATGCTCAGGTATCGCGCATTAGAGTGGGTGCAGACCTGCTGCAAATGCTGCAAGGAGATCGTCTGCACCGATCGTGCTCGCAACTCCCACGGTGAAGATGGACAGAGTCAGATACTGTGAGATGTACGACTCCCGATCTATGAAACCTCTATCATGGCATATTTTCATGAGCTTGGAGAATAGATAACCTGAACCATAAACATGATACAATCAAAACAATGCAATCAGACGATCAGGTTACTTCACTGACCCAGAACGGCGCCGAAAACGGTGCCAAGAATGACCTGGTCTTTTAGAACATGATGAGTACTCATGAGGCGGTCAATGAACCGAGAACACAAACATAACCATCCAACCAAGAACCACTTGCCGATAGCAGTTTGAACGGACGTCTCTACGGTGAGGTATATGGATATCGCAAGAAAGGGATATGCAAGACCATCATTCGCTGCGGACTCCGCAGTTAATATTCGTCGGACATTCACAGGGACGTGTTGAGTAGCGTATTTTCCGCCTGTAGAGCAGCTTTAGATACCAGAGATCTACTATTACTTCTGATGTCATGGTTGATAAAACTGACGAATGATGGCAACGCATGTGACTGGGTCCGTAGGGGTTAAACAGGCAGCGATGCAAAGAGACGAGACATAATCGAGCTCCGGAAACAGTGCTTGTATGACGCCTGTCATGATGATCAGCAAATGGAAATTGTCTCTGCGATGATACACATACTGGCGATAACAATCCAGCCAAAGGCCATTGTGGGCACGACCATGACAAGCAAGCTCCTGGCATGCGTTTTTATATACGCACAGGGTAATTCAATTCCCACTGCGAACAGACCAGTGGCAAGAACGATACGCATAACCTCTAAAGTTATGGTGTTTTCGAAGGAACCCCATGAACGAGGTGTGAATATGTTAGCAGCATAAGGGCCGATGAGGATCCCAAAGCCCGTTCCGAGGACGACTTCGTTGATGTAAAGCTGGGGAAGGTATGGATCATCGGACGAGGATTTATGGTGGGTGGATTCTTTATCATACCTTCTCTCTAAGTATGAGGGATATCATCGAGAACTATGGTCAAGAATCAGCATGCTGCGAATGCAATGAACAATGGCGGCGTGGAGCAAACTAGACAGTAGATAACAAGTGGTTAAACTGGGCAAGCAGTTCGCAAGGCACAGCGTGTAAGGAAATTCAAATGGAGATTGAACGGACTGATACTGCAAAACCGCCAAGACAGATGTATGCCAATCCTGGCGCGGACACCTGAAAACAAAGAGTTTGTGATGACACCTATCGCAAGGTTGACTGGATAGGTGTACGGACATGTAGTAAGTTTAAATCCATGGTAGTAGAATGCTGATCGAATCAAGTGGTAAACATTGGTATATGGTGGCGTGCGTGAGCTTGGAACAATGGAGGAGCCTTAAGCCTCGGTCCCAGTACTATATGTGTACAGTGGGTCCGGGTGTTGTTCAAATTCGGGGTCAAAATCTCGAGGTGGCCCAATGGTGGGGGTAGTATGACACTGAGGGAAATTAAGTTGAGGGCAAAGGGTGTCAATCCGGTGGAACGAAAAACGAAGACTTACATGTCCCAATTTTTAACACGGTTCAAGTGCGAGGCACATTTATTTTAAGATGCGACAACCCCATGACCTCTCATGTGTCAAATGTCATATGTCCTTGAAATCGGCTGGCTGGCCGGGCTTGATACCACCACTAGGGGCGCTTATTTTTCTGCACGCCCACGGGCGATAGCAGTACAACTGGATAAGTATCCGTATATCGAGCCACCGTCAAGATACAATGGAAACTCAACGACCTCAGTTCTTCGAAATGCGATATACCTTGCGTGTCCTGTCGTCCGACACGCTGCGAACAGAAGTGACGTCTCTGACTTGTGGAACTATATGGCGATCTGAGGCGATTTTCTTTTTTCTCCATAGGTGAGCCAACAAAAATGCGCTAAAAGGCTGTCCAAGGCACATGATCAGTCATAAGACAAGTAAGAATCGGAAGCAACCACCCCCTTATTTCCAGAGACAGAAGCGAATCGACAAGTGGACGAAATGTTGCCCACGGCGAGACATCCGTAATACGTATTATTTCCACACGCGTACGTACCTAAGATCTGAGCAGTTATGTGCGCCCGCCATTCTGATGCTGATGAGTTGAGCTGTTGCGTCGTATGTTCATCAGACGATGTTGCAGGCCAACCTATTGGCACTTGTAATGGATAAGCCGATTTGTTAGGTGCGGCCAGATGGTCGAATCTGTGCAGCAGTTGTTTGACACGTCTCGTCAAATTAGCTTTTGAATTGCAGAGAAACACCCAATGCACATCTTCGCTCACAGCACGACCCACACACCACCATCAAACTTCTGAGCCCAACAGTATTTCTTGCGCAGCGTGATCGACGAGAGCGCTGTCATAATCGTGGGAGGTGCGGCGAGACGTGCAGTCTGTGTTTGAAAGGTCACAGAAGAGGGCGTGACAGCGCGCATATTGGAAAAAATGATGGCAGCGAGGGTGGTGAGTGTGCTTGTAGAACAGGCTCTACGTAGTGGAACACAGTAGAGGTGGGCGAGGGTCATGCATAGATCGTTCGGTCTGTTACTTTAAAGTCAGTGTCGGAATTGATGAAGCGAAATTTGAGCGATAGGACTACCAGGAGTTTGGGTAAGGAATTGATGATAAGTATGTTGTTGGCCAGGCGTCCGCGTCATGGGCAATAAAGGACTTCTGCCAAGTGAATTGCCCAGTTCAACCGTGAAGGCAAAGGCTAAGTACTAGTTGATGCACCAAATAACAACAAATACTGAACCGTGGATGACGGTGACGGTTCAATACAACGTCACACAAGGACTTTTCAGTCCTTGTATTCTGACGGGAGTGGGTCCCTCATTAGGTGGGAAACAGAAAACAGACGCCGTAGTATGATAGGCCATGGGGCTGTGAGCCGAGAAGCGAGGAGAAGCAATTGCGGTGAATGGAAGCATGCAGGGCACAATGCACAGCTGCCATGGAGAAGGGGTATATAATATATATGTGAGGCGGCGCCTACTAAGTAGCTGCACTCACATTCAGGAATTCATCGCTCATCAAGCTCAGCGCGATAACTGGAACCTCTCGGTAACACCAAAATCTCATCTGTGTTTTCAGCGCGGATGAACTGACGTTTGGTTTGACCAGAGGGCCCATCGTCGAATCTTTGCTAGCGCTACCCACACTACTTCCAGACGCAGCCATGGCCTCCGCATCGACAAAGGCAGCCGCTACAAAATCGATTTTGAAACCATCGATAACTTTGAAGGGTCAGTGACGGAGGAGAGGTTTGGTCGATGTCCTATTTTCCAGATGGCCAGCGAATGATCAGCGGATCTAACGACAAGACCGCTCGGCAATGGGATTTGAAGGCGGGCAAGGAGATTGAGGAAGCGCAGAGTGATCGGGAGTGGAGGGTATTGGCAGTGGCGGTATCAAGGAACGGCCTGTGGGTTGCCACTGGTGGTGGAGATGGGGGCTGTGGGGAGCTGAAAGTCTGTGAGGTCGAGACGGGAATTGTGAAAACATTGAAAGAACACTCAAGCACAATCAGCTGCATTGATATCTCCGCGGACAACACACAGCTGGCGAGTGGGTCATTCGATAAAACAGCGCGGATATGGAACTTGGAGACTGGCAAACTAATGGCTGGTCCATTCAAGAGCATCGGTCACATGGGCGCGGTTCGGTTTTCACCAGACTCAAGGAAGCTCGCAGTCAAGTTCAATTTGGATACCTCTCTTGAAATCTGGGATATCCAATCACAGAAATTGGATGTGAGGATTGGCAAACCCGGTTACTCATTTGCGGTCTCGTTGTCGCCGATTTTCTGGACAAACAAAAATAAAACAGTCATAGCCGCATTCAAATTCACCACAGATTCCCAATCTATCAAACTGCCGGATGTGGATGACGCCTCCTCGGGCCCCAAGATGATTCACGAGTTTGACGCGTCGACGCTTGCGACTGTCGGAGCTCCCTTTGAAGGCCACAAGGGTGTCATCAGGCTGGCACTTTCATTTGACAATGCTCTCCTTGTCAGCGCTTCCAAAGACACCATCAAACTGTGGGCTTTCGAGTCCCGCCAGCTCCTTGCTTCCTACCACATTAAGAACATTCAGCCACTTGTCCTCTCACCCGACTCACGTAAAATAGCTTACGCGGTGAACACCGAAGATGATTACAAGATCTGCATCTGCGATACTCCCCCCGATGTCCTTGCTCTGGCCTGTGTACGTATCCTCCCCAAACATGACTATTTGTGTGCTAACACTCCATTACAGAATATCGCACGCAAAAAGTCAAACCTGAATCATCTACTGCATGTGCGCATCTCATCCTCTCGTGACACCACTCATCCATTGATATCACTGCAGTCTCATGCAACTCGTCCTGTTGGGCAACGCAAACCACCGATATACGCCACACCTACGGTGCAGAGACCTCCGCCTACAAAAGACCCGCAGAAACCCGCTTTCCGTCGACTCGGTAAACTACTTCGCTTCTTCAACGCGAACACAGTCCCTGTTAGTCACATCCAACCTCGTGATCCACTCGATGTATGTCGTTACTCTTATATCTTTTTTTTTTTTTTTTTGACAGTTGACTCCAAAATGGCACTACAGGTCCCTGCCACGTTGCCCCTACCATTCGCTCTCTCAGCTCAACCCGCCACTCGATTCGATCGTGTAAGTCTTCGTGTAAGTCTTCAATTTTTATACTAAACTTCATAACCGAGTGTGTATCCAGTTCGAAATAGGCTCTCCTCCTCCTCCTTTCAACGGAGTCGTCCAATCCCTACGACAGCATCTTTCTTTCCTCGTGCCTACACACAGCCATGGGCCACCAGTTGTTGAAGTCGCACCAGGCCGTAAATTCACTGTAACATTCATTTTCTCATTACACAGCGTCTTTTTCTGAATTGTGCCCATAGCGACTAGCTGTTGTCAATCTACCGGATTACAAGAAAGTAGACGACACTCGACATCCATCTAGCCAACAAGCTACCGTGCCGCAGGAAAACGACACAGCTGACGTCGATTCGCTTCCAGACGTCCATTGGTGCAAGGCGTTCCTCTGCTATTGTTCCTGTTGGTCGCATGGCAGACTGAGGATGCCTCCTCGATGGCGCTTGGAGCACATTGACATACCTCGCCAGGATGGCGCAGCAAATAGCAATTCTGGTGGTTCTCAAAGCCACAGTTAAACTCGTATACATTCATCACACTACTGTATCCTCCATAACTGATCATCTTACACTTGTATATATCAAATCTACGCTATCTGCGATTCTCAGTGCATCTTCAAGATCCCACTACAACATGAACCTGAATCAGTCGTGTTCTAATCCCTACACGTACGCTCGTTCGATGCTGATCTGGTCAAGATTGAAATGACATCAATCTACATCATCATGGACCGTAGTGAGACAGGTGAGACATTTACTTTCGTCAGTATTCGGATGTCTTACAAGTGCTCTCTCGCAGATATATAAGGACGTCGTCTAAATTGGCCTTCTCCCCTTTCTACTTCCACTGGCTTCACTCGTTTTGACCACTGCTTATAACATTGCGATCAGCACACAAACCTTGTGCGATTTCACAAGTATCGAGCATGCAAATTACACTCCTTTGAGCGAGGAAATGTCTCACTTACAGATCACCGGGCCTTCACAACCACTGGCTTAACATTCTAACATTCTTTTCTTTTCGATGCCCTTGGAATCTACTGGAAACCGAATCCCGCATGACCGATAATCTATCCTATTCGATATTGATCTCCGCCTCTAACAAGGACGATCTCATTTTTTCTTGCAACCCGCCACGAATCTTTTGCTTTTGCAGTACCTTTGAGTTCAGATTGTCTTCTGCTCTCTCAACCATCGCTTTGGATACTTGCTCGACTGACCCGATCGTCGACCTTCGATGAGCTTACATTTCTCGACGACCCTAGCTTTCGATCGTGCACCATATTGCTTGTACTCGAGTCGACTGGATCAGGCCTCCATGTTTCACCCTTGGGATTCGCCTATTTTCTCAAGTTGATTTGGCCGAACGTTGGACTTCGATTCGGTCTAGTACTCTGTCAATTTCCTCCTCCGATGACTTTCTCTATTCGCCGAAGTGAAGGCTGTTACATGCAATCGTTCGTATCGATTATCATTTTTTCTTGGCCCCGAACTTCAATATTTTCTATGGTTCTCGATGTCATGGTTCAAATCCACAAGCCTGGTACGATTTGACATGCGACTTGGATCCTCCCGAACTCGCTTTCACAAAGTCGCCGAGACTTTGCTCGACCAAAGAATCTAACCATTCTGTATCCCTCGTTGGTTCGGCACAGCCCTTGGATTTTTCTGTCTACTACGAGCTACTCTGCATCAATCTGCAGTTTGATCACCACTTCTTGGCCAAGTCTTTGTCTTGACGATCTCGTTTGCTCTTCATTCTTTGGGCGTCTGGCTATCTACGACCTTGCATTCGCCTAAGTTCGCTTTGAAGATCACTGTTAGTGCGTTATCTTCAAGCAAACGTCTCGCATCTTCTTTTTTGATGGACCTTCCTCGTTCGATGGTGCGATGACGATTGACTCACTATTGAGATGCTAATACTGGATGCCTTCCGCCCATGGATACCACCCAGAACTGAACACAAACACAAGGCGTCCGGTTTGCGGTTGAGAGCCAAAGGATCAAATCCACAATAAGGGCGATACATTTAATGCGTGAACGTGAAGAGCAATGTCTGAATCAGCCACTTTAGGCATCGACTCGGACGACAATAATTGACACCCTGGAAGTTGTCGTCGATGATTGGAGACCTGCAGACTGGGTGAGAGTGTGTCCGCGTCACAACGGGTGTAGGATCTGCGCCGCAGGTGCAGGCGAATGTCGACGTCAGTATTGATGTCTGTTTCAAATCTAACCTGGCGACCAAGGCAATTTCGAGCAGCAGTAATGGATAGAATTGCCAAGGCCAGGGTTCGAAGACGTTGGTCGAGTTTAGGAAGATCACGAAGTTCGTGTATAATATTCAGTTGGGCAATTATGGCAAGTCAAGGATATATCTGGCACGAGCATCGAAAAACACTATGGGTTCGGACGTAGGTTGTGAGATGTTGGATATCTACTCACGAGCTTCTAGTTTTATGCCAGCAGATGCATGACGATGTCGATCGTAAATCCTGTAGGCGAGCGCTTGATCTGAGCGCCAGAGAAATGTTCCAACGTTCCAAGCCGAAACCAAATGACGAGCAACTTTTGAAAGAAACTAAAAGCTAGAAGCGAAGTCTCAGCGTCGTGAATGAACTGCTTTACATTGCAAGTACCTAGAAGCGAAGTCTAAAGGTACGGAGACATGAGACGAGGACGGCGTGCAAGAAATACGAAACATACCTCAGCGTCGTGAATGAACTGCTGAGGCATGGACAAGGCGAGGCGCGAGGTTTATATATGATGTATGTATAGAGTCCGAGAACGAGAATAGAAAGGAATGGTAGACTATGACGAGTGAACAAACAATGACGAAATAACAGTGACGAAGTTGAATATCAACACACC